>CM056168.1:48292849-48526325 GCA_029691765.1 Entomobrya proxima | reverse complement strand
ATAATAGATTTATGTAGTAAACACTTCTGAAATGAATGGTAGATAGGGTCAAAATGTTTCTAGATTGAAACGGGCGATTTATTTTAAATTGCATTACCCCCCTGACCATAAAACTTGTCAGAATCACACCTAATTTGGTACAGTGATTCATTGGGGCATGAAAAATAGCCCTATTGATTTTAAGCCTGACTTTTCATCCCCCTGGAGTAGTATGGTAAATGGATTCAGAGAATTAGACGGATAGATAGATATACATATATCTCAGCTTCATATTTCAAATGATCATTAAATCGATTTATTTTCTTTCATAAAATGTTTGAAAAATACTTTGGAAATCTTTCAACCTGAAAACTTACAAGCTTAGACATGTTGAATGAGGTTTTTGGGAGAATCTGGATTGTGGATGTGTTTGGCTTTGGAAGCAAGTTCAAACTGATATCGATTTGTATCCAGAACTGCACTATTTATACTAATTCTATGCGGCTCTTTTTTTCATTTCCAGACTAAATTTACGCTGGATCTCCATAATACTTTCAATTTGTGCCTGTCCAGTATACTATTCCACATTACATAATAAACCAAACAAAAACAGTTTTTTATCTGCTACTGATTGACAAGGCAAAACTTATAGTAATCAGGAATTCTTAAAATGTTCTCAAAGCATAAAAATGACACATCACATGGCACGCTTGACATTTTACGGCTACCAAACAATCGTAAAAAGTCAAAGTAAGATAACACGATTCTCCGTGAAGTCTTTTTGTGCACCGGACTTGAACAAGCAAAAAATTGTGTTGCATCACAATATTTGCATTCTGCATCAATACAATCTTAAAAAGGAGTCGATTCTGTTTGGCTTAAAGCTAGCTGGATGGATAAAGATAAAAAATCTTTGAATGCATCATCAACACTAACTGAATACTAAACTAACTAACACTAACCATACTGAATACCGCAAGTAAAGTCACTTTACTAAAGTGTCGCATTAATTTATGTATAATGTAAATTACGGCGTGCTTCTGTAAGTGGATTTCATAAAACCGTTTCCGTCTGGTATGAAAGTTTTAATGAATTTTTAGTTAATATATAATTTGTCTTGAAACAGCCCTTATTGTATATTGATACTTTAGTGCAAGTTTTAACATCCCTACCTGGAGACAGAAGAACCTACAGGTTAGTAAATCTCTGATGGCTTGAGATATTAATGTTATGGCGTTATTGATTTCAATTCAAAATTTATTAAAAGTAAATTGAAAAGCACATGCATGATGCATAGGAAATAAAGACGTATATTGCATACGATAACGATGCAAAACTGTTTTTACAAACCTTGATTTGCAAACTATGCTGTTTATCAAAGAACTTGAATTGATTGAATTGTGGCCCTGTCTAGAAATATGAGCAATTCTTATCATTAAACCTGAAAATCGTATTCCATTTTCACGCGTGCCTTTGGCCTTTACCTGTATGGTTTTGATACTCACGTATGCATGGAACGACTTTGTCTGAACGGAACAAATACATATTGGATTGGTGATTTCATTTGTTATCTGTCAAACATGAGGTAAAACTGAAGTAAACATTGAATTATTTTGAACGTTTACTGCAATAAACGTTTTGAATGCAAACTATATGCAGTCTCCGGTGCTGTGTGTACTTCAGGAACTTTTAATTTTGCAAAAACATTAAAAGGAAATATCAACATGTCAGAAATACCAACGGAACCAGGGTTATTTTTAGCATCTAATACATAATTATTATGTCATTATAGTACATCCAAATCGATCCTTTTTACTTAAATATTACTGCTCAGCAGTTTTTGATAATATTTAGTTATTAAATTAGGATGTAGCTGATGATGAACTGCTACCACTGCTGCTATCAACCGAAGAACCGTGAGTGGGAGGAAGGGAACTGCTACCGCTACTCTGACCCTGAGAACTGGTTGATACGACGTCTGTAGTATTAGCACTCTGGCTAGAGTTTCCATCTGAAGAAGATGGAGTGGAGATAGAGGGAAAACCACTCACTGCGGGAATGAATCTAGGTTCCGGTTTGACGGTCCCATTGCCTCCAGTTGTATCTGTAGAGCTGAAGAAATAAAAATTCGTTATATATTTTAAATGAGTATTGGATTTCTAAGATTTAACTTTTTTGCTTACCTTGATTCTGATGTAGTTTCTTGATCTTCCTGTGGGAAAGCCATGCTCAAGGCAATTGCCACAACAAAAAGTAAAGTGAAAATAGTGTGAGATTTCATGGTTAGTTCTATTTTTTTCTACACTCGGGAGAAACGAAGACGTTATTTCTGTCTTTGATTAAATAGTAATAGATATAACTGATACAATTCAACAATGTGTCAGTCTTTATATACACATATTAGAGCCATTTGATCAAACTCTGTATGCAAATGATTTACGTGACATTCTGTAAGTAGAATGATTGATAATGCAGTAGGTCACAAAATACAAGAGGAAATGGCAATTTAAAGCACAAAACACCTTTGCATTTTATTACACAATAGCCAAAACCAGATGAATTACGATGAGTTAAAATTTTCTTCAATGCTAACGTATAAATAAACAACAAAACAGAACAGAATTTACTGGAAAGCTGTAGATAGTTATAAATCCGCAAAATGAAGTGGAAGTAGCAATATATTAAAAATTTTAATTTAGAAATTGCTACTTCCCTTGACTATTGAACTACTGCGTGAACTGTTGAACTTTTTCCGCTTGCGTAATAACCATGATTGCAGAAATATGCAACAATTAAAAATACATACAACAGTACACCAAGAGCATATATAATTTATGTCGTAAACTGCAGTTGTTCAAATTCGTTGCAAGCTTTGTTATCATAGGTTTTATGATCACAACTCATTATTTGAAGGCACAATTTTTAACCTATTGCTTTTTTTCTGTTTGGAATAAATCTTTACGTCAATTCTATTTACCATTTATCTGCTATATAATTGGAACTTATTTTCCAGAGAATAATGTCAATGAATCCAAAAAAGGGTAAAGCTTTTACTGTGGACAGGAAAAATATAAGTTATTTTTAAACTTTTGTTTATTTTTGGTTGACTTTAGTTTGACCTTCTATTGTTATACAAAATGCAAGTTGTTTTTCAGAAATTCATGATATTTCGAAAATACGAATTGTCATTTTGGAAACAACTTTACACGATGTAAACAAAAGAAGTAAGAATGTACAAAAATACAGTAATAAATTCAATTACAGATATCCTGACTAGTATGCAAAAAGTATCAACTCATAAAATGCTCTCAGTACACATATTTTTCAATTTTTGTTATATAAATATTTAGTCAGAATGGTCATGTTCAACTTTGATTCGGATATTTTACCATCAACATATTGTTATAATTTTTAATGTATTAATTATTTGAGGTATTATTTACTTTTCCAGCATGAGTGTCTGAACACCGGTCAAAGCAAATATCACCAGAAGCGTGCTCGTGTGACGATTAGATGTGCTGAACAGACTGTCCAGTATACATGCTCAAACTGATTCAATAGATACCAAAACTGAGTAATTAACCGAAATGTGTGTGTTATATTATGCGAGTTTATAAATACAATATTAAGCACGTATACACATGGCACGTTTTAACAAAAAAATGCAATATTTTTGGAACTGCCATTTTAAAGAATCATGAAAGCAAATTTAATTCCTTGTGTGTGTACTAATAGCAGACCGAGTAGTTCTCCCTCATGTACTTGGAGTCATCCAACTTACAAGGTATGGTATTTGACTGTTACTCGCAAATGGAGATGCGATACATCACATCTTGTTCAGCTTTTTGCGTAGATTCCAAATCCGGTTTCAGTTTGGTGTAAAACGCAAATTTGGTATTTTATTTAATTAATTAGTAATCGTAATTAACGTACAAATAGGCGCGCTTAACCCCAGCAGCATTGCCCAGGTGCTCCTCCCTCTACGCGCATAACACACAAAAACACTGCGCAAGAGCAACATCACAGCACATGCAGCAGCACTGCACTGTTTTGTGTGTTGTGTGTGTAGAGAGAGCAGCACCTGGGGGATGCTGTTTGGGTCAAGCGCGCGTATTCGTACGTTAATTACGATTACTAATTAATTAATTAAAATTCCAAATTTGCGTTTTACACCAAACTGAAACCGGATTTGGAATCTACGCAAAAAGCTGAACAAGATGTAATATATTGCATCTCCATTTGCGATTAACAGTCAAATAGCATACCTTGTTAGATGCATTTGCCTTCTCGTAAGTAGTTTTTAAACTTGCATAGCAATAATAGTGCGCAATCATGCATAATATGAAAAGTATTTATCTAGTAACTATTATTAGGATAAAAAAGTTTTTCTTGTACAACTTTAGTTTTTACATCGATACTTGTATAAAGGTTTTAAAAGTATAAATTCTAAGCATTTAGCATTCAGTTTATTTTTATCCAGTACCTATGAACGGCTATAATAATGTAAAATGAAAGTCAAAATGTATAAATTATTTATTGCGGAAGAACTTTTTGCTATGCTACCTATTTCTTTCCACCAGAAACATTATTCTAATTGCCAATGATCAATGTATTAGAATTACAAGTTTTTGGTGGTTATTGCAATCATAACAAGGGTGCAAAATGTTCTGCTAAGATGTCCAAAGATTGGCTAAAGCTTCTATTTATCCATACCACTTTGATTTCTTCTGCAGTCAAAAAAGGAGTGATCGATTTATAATCGATTTAAGAAAAAAACTGACAAGACAGTTGGACACGAAAAACTCTGCAACGTGACTAGTTCTGTCATCACGTTTCTTAGTTTTTCTATTTTAAAATAGAAGCATGTGCAAAAACGTGAGTTCCACAATCTAAAAGGGTTCAGTGAAAATTGTCTGTTCATATCGAATGGTTTAAGTTTTAAGCTAGTCGCGTTGGACGACACATTTCAACGCTTGAGGGTCTTAGTGATGTATATTGCAAATTTTGCAACTAATCACCTTACTAAATTGTTTCATACAAAAATCAGGAAAATGGCATCAATAAGCACATCCACTACACTATCCAAAACAGAAAAACAGGCAATTGGATTGCACAACCTCTTGTTCTGGTTTGTTTGGCCGTTTACACTAAAGTGGAACGCTGACTATTCGCAAATTGTTTGGAATCAGCCTTTTATGAAAACAGTTCCAAGTATTACCATGTACGTTTTTATGTTGTTTTTTGGAACTGCCAATATAGTAGGATGCTTTAAGTGCAATTCTTATTTTCCTCTGGTTGAAAACTTTTTTGGAAATAGGATAATTTTCTTATTAGTTGGTTTTATTACGCTGGCAATTCCCTTTATATATAAAATAGTGTGCTACAGTGACATAATGCAGGGTTTTAATGCATTGCTAAAACTGTCATGTGCGCTTAGAAAATTTGAGTGTCGCAGTTGTTTATTCTCAAAATTTGAAGCCATAAAAATTTACTTAAAATTTGGATTCACCTCAGGGGCGGCACTGGTTGGCTGGGCTATACCTCTTGGATGTTACTTTTCGAATCTGGATATTTTGTACTTTGCTTCTGAGCAGTGTTTGCGCTATTTAAATATCAGTAATTATGTAGTAACTTCCTTGGTAACGATTTTACGCATGTTTATAATATTTTGCATGCTTTTTGAAATAACTCGTGCAGCATCATTTTTTATTATTTTTGTTCTTATATATATGTCCAGGTTCAAGCAAGCGATTGATTTGTTTTTGCGTGACATACATTCCACTACCGCTTTTCTGTATTATTTTAACAGTTTAAGATTAACGTTTCTTATATCTCAACAAGATATTAATTGGGCAATATTTGTTATTTTTACAGCGGCATTTTGGGCTTTGGTAGTTGTAGCATGGTTAATTGTGCGTTGCACGGCTCAGCAATTAAGTTATATTATTTATATCACTTTTCTTGTAGCATTTCCAATTGCAATTGTCATACTGTACTTTTTGCTTTCAAACCTTTGTAATATGTTGGATAAGTGTAAACTTGCCGTTAAACGGCAGCAACTTGAATCTAAGCTTTATCTTGTTAAGTGGAAAACTAAATTTCATCGAATTAATTTCTTGAGAATGAGAGCAATTCAACCGGTTGTGCTAAAATATGGAACATTGACCTCAGTTGGCAATGAGTTGCTAATTGCATATATGTGGCAGATTTTTCTTAAAACTTGTGATGCTATTCTGATGTTTGCTGCATCATAAGCAGAATTTATCCACGTAGTAGTGTATTTCGAAACTCATTTGTAAGTTGTACATAAAACACAAACAAATTGAATATAAATATAGTCACGCTTGTTTGCTGACAGTATGCCCCAATTCATGAATCTATTTTATTTGACTATCAAATTTTTATTGTTTGAGAAAAGTTTGTAAAATTAGAATTACTAAAGCATAGTAGATTAATTATTGTGTATTATAGGTTGAACTATAAAGTTTCTGAGAATGCAAAAATTTAAACTTTATTAAAACTTATTATTAGAACCTAAAACACATTTATCTTTTCCTTCAGTTGGTCCCGGATTCATCTTAGAACCCACGGGACATTTCCAAGCTTGTGCAAACTCTGGAGAGTTCTGCAACATTCCCAATACACGCAACCGGTCCGGAGTATGCGCATCAGCTTTCATTGCAGTTTCTTCTTCTGCTTCTGTTACATTTTCGCAAAAGTTCTGAAAAACAATTTGTTATATTTTTCAAACCATTGTAGAAAAATATTCAATCTAGAAAATATTTTTACAATTTTCACAAATTACCAAATACCTGAGCAACTCCAATGTAAAATAGTTGGTCATCAGTATACTTCTCAAGTCCAGTTAGCTGGTGTGCTTTACTACCTTGTAAACGGAAATGTGTTTTGTAAGCTCTATAAGCCGCTTGTATACCTGCATTATCTGCCAAGTTTTCATTTAGTGTCAGTTTTCCGTCTAATGTCAAGTTTGCATTTCTTGTGTAACCAAGTTTATAGCTATTGTATTGCTCAATTAGGCAATCAGCAAACGCTGTCCCATTTGCATATTCTGACAAGTCTATAAGCAGGAAAGAAACAAATGCAAAATGCGGCTTAAAGTATAAACTTAATACTTTAATCTAAGCTATAGTTGTAAACTATAATTAAACATACCAGCAAAGATATGCGCTAGTTCTTGAGCAATACCAAAACCTAAGCGTCCATAATTTAACGACCTGTATTAGCACAAAAGTTTTAAAAAATTTACTTATTATACAATCTTCAACAGAACAGTGTTGTTCTTACGCTGGCAAAACTGGGTCGTAGAATGGCAACTGCAATATTCCCTGGGATATATCTGTAGTTGTAAATAAGTGGTAAATAATTGACTGGATACCAAAGAATATTGCTTGCATGTGTATATTTCTCAAAGTGGTAAGTGTAAAGTGCGCGTCTAAACGATATTCTTTGACTTTATATAATAAATCAAGTGACTGGATTCAAACTTACACACTTCCGGCATACCCTCATCCTCCTCCCCATGAAACACCTCTCGGGTTTCCAAAAACAACATCCGCTGCTTACTTAAATAATGTTTAAACACAGCAAATTAACTTTTCTCGTGTCCGCAAAAAAAGACAAATTCCAAAAGTCAAACGGAATTTAGACCGAGGGAAAAAAAAGCAAAGCGGAAAGAAAGACAAATAGGAAAACAGGACAAAAGTACAAAAAGTCAAATAGTTAAAAGTTATAGACACTGCCATGGTTATTACTGTGTTATTTTTTGAGAATCGGATCAAATTAACATGGAAGATGGAATAGGAGTAACATGGCTAAGAAAAAGTGTACATGGTTGTAATATAGCATCAACTGCACCAACACAAATTTGTTAGAACAAACTGTTTCATATTTACGAACTTTGTCTTGTTTTGTGGACTTGGACTTGGAGGATGGAATGATGGATGACGCACTATAGCACATATTATTTGAAGACTAGATTATATTTTAAATAATTGTTTGCAGTTAAGAAAATTAAGAAAATACAAGAATGCGATGCTAACTTCTACATTGCAAAGTTATCTGTGTATATTTATATAATATGAAATTGTGTTCGCGTTACCGTTAGGTGAATAACTATAATCTTCTGCTGACAATTCTATATTATGTTACTTATTACTCACTATATTTTCTATTTAGAACTCGGTTAACAAGGTTCAGATTTGCTAACAAATGCTAACAGATAAACCACGTTATTACAAAATGATCATTGATATTTTATGTTCTCGCTATAGTTTTAAACAAAAAGACATAGGGAAAGAATTTGTCTTTCTTTCCGCTACACTTTGTCATTTTTACCTTTTGTCTTATTTTCCTTTTTGCCTTTTTTTCCTTCGGTCTCAATTCCGTTTGTCTTTTAAAATTTGTCTTTTTTTCCTAAGACCAACTTTTCTGATTCTTACATACTTCATCTTACATACTAAGCCAATGTGACATAAATTACCAGTTTCCACTTTCTGAAGACTTGGTTACTGCAATCCACTTATTGATTTCAATACTTTGTTCCATATAACTTGCAATATGCTGATAATCCTCAGAAAAGCTTACCTAAAAGTGCGAAAGCATACATTCCATAATGTATGATTGCTATGTCACAGAATTGAGTACTTTGGGAGTACCTCACTGTATTTGGATTGCACCCATGACCCATTTAGTATCCAAGAAGGGTATTCAGGACAAAAGCGGACTTTAGGATTTGTCTTAAATAAAACTCCATCGTCGAGTTCTTGAGTACTATTCTCCAGTTTATGAAACTCCAGAAGAATGTGTTCAAAGAGGGTATGAATCTATAAACATAATGGAACATGTTCAAAGTATAGGTATATACGTTCGTATATTACCTACTTAATGTTTTCAAGTTTGAAATATCAATGAACAAGTAACCTTTAAAATGTGTTTATTATAAGAACTGTTACTGAAAAAATATGTCGTCATCTCGTCGTAATCCAAGTATTCAAACTGAGAAATGTCCATAAGCTTACTAAAATGCTTTTCAGATTCTTCGGATTGTTGTGCTTGTTGCAATAAATCTTTTCGTTTTAAGTATACGTGACCAAGTAGAAGAGCAAACTTTTCTCGGACTTCACGGGCGCACATTAATTCTCTAGGAAGATCCTTATATGAACCATACTTAGCTGTTTGCATAGCATGAAAATACTCATGAAACTTTTGAATTCCTGAGAGTTTACTCAACTCTAGCACCATTTTATAAAGTAAGTAGTTTGCTAGAGCCTCATCCGACGGTTTAGTTGAAAAATTTTGCATTTGCCTTTGGATCATAACAATTTCCAAGGCTTTGCTCTCCAAATAATTTCTATCATAGGTATGTTCTCCCGATACAAATTCCAAGAGGTCTGCTGAAACATTTACAATAAAGTTAATAACTCCCAATTCCCCTGTCGAAACATTCATAAGGCTCAAGGTAGAACTTTCAAACGTCTCCAAATCTTCCTCAGATGAATTTGGAAACGAATCAACGTCAATAGACACACAATGGTTGTCAAATTCCGTTTTAAGGCCGTCAATAATATTTGTTAAGTTAAATCCTTCATTGTTCCATGTGCCGCTTTTATACAAAATCGGCCATCCTCCGTAATCTTCGAGTTTGTTCAGAATGAATTGCATGTCTTCCTTTTCTCCAGCAAGAGCTGTTAAACATTTCTGGTAATATCGCTTGGCAGTAGAAAGCACTGGCAAATCCTCGGTCTCCGATGAATAATTTAAAATATCTGAAAGTAGAGCAAATTTGTGCCACCTAGTCAAAGTTTGTTTGTTTGAGCAATTGTGTAAATGTTTAAGACATTTAGTGTACGTTTTCTTGCCTATAACTAAATTCAGTGACTGTAATTCCAACTTGCTGTGTGCAGAATATCCAATAGTATATCCCGATGGAGGGTTTTGGGCGAGCCAGCCCTGACAAGCATAATTGTAAAAGTCGTCACAGGGATCAACCGAGGTATTCAACGAACTTAAAATTTCGTTGGCTTGAAAATACGAAACAATTAGTTTAAATGCACATCAATAATTATCGTTTTAAATGTATTTTAAATTACCAGCTTTGCTACAAGCAGTGTCTGTACAATCGAAATCGGAAAAGTTGTATGGTATCAGTAATGGTTCATCTGCAGCATGCTTGTCGGTATAGAATGCTCCATATAGTAGGAAAATAACGGACGCTACTACCAACACTATTAGTGCGGCTATTACAAGTACAAGTAGCCCAACCAGACAAATCCGATTTTTTGGAAATTTCCTGAGTGCATTTGAGAAAATACAAATCAATGTACATACATATATTTATTATGTTATTTGCAAACAATTACTTTTGATCCTGCATCCGGTCCTCCATTTGTTGCGGTGAGCTATGGAAATCCTGATTTTCTGGTGTAGCTACTGGAAGTTCTATTGCTGAAAATTTTCAAGAGAATCAAAAGTCCTATACT
The DNA here is from genome assembly GCA_029691765.1 of Entomobrya proxima. Lineage (NCBI taxonomy): Eukaryota > Metazoa > Arthropoda > Collembola > Entomobryomorpha > Entomobryidae > Entomobrya > Entomobrya proxima. Next base: position 48,515,847 of record CM056168.1, on the reverse strand, counting down.
GCAGCAAAATATAATAAGAACAAAAAATTCTAGATGTACAGATAAAGAAAGACATTCAGTTTGCATGATGATTCAGTTATAGTGTCAAGCGCATAGTTGAATAGATACATCTTTGGATTTTTATTTGACTGATAACAATGTTGATAACATTTTAATTTGTTTTGTTGAAAGTATATATTGTGTCATTGTGTGATAATATGCGTCAACTATAAACGTAACTTTATGGCACACACAGTGTGGAACACGTTTAAGTTTTCTTTGTTCCAAAAGGCATGTATATGTTGCAGTTGATAGCAGATAACTAAGCTCAGTGTTGTTTTATCAAGAAACGTGTATTTTGTTATGATGATTTGATTGCGTATTGTGGAATCTATAAGATTTAATGCTCTTAGAAGGTATTTGGCTAAAGTCAAGGATTTTTTGTACATAAATAATATTTATTGCATTAAAATGTAAATACTTCATTTAAATCAAGGTAATGCATTTATCTTGGTAGTCATTACAGCTATACAAAACAGAACCTAACAAAATCCAACACTAGGAAGGGAATTCCCGCCACTAGTGCTTTGCAGATGGGACCATTTGAACGTCCCATAAGCAATGCATTAGCGGCGGTAATTCCCTTCCTCTTGAACGTCTCTTATACCTTTTCTAATTTCGGACAGTACTCTGAGTTTGTAAATATTTCTGGTAAAAGCGTTGGGCTGTTCGTGTTTAAGCACAGGCAATTCGTCGGTTACCAAAGACTTGTTTACAATTTCTAAAATATAGTAAAACGTTACTTGGCAATAGTATGACAAAATCAATTCCCGGAAATTCCAAGGGTCATTAGTTTATCGTATTATATACTTAATATTATGTTTAAGGTTTTACAAATGAAATATCCGATTTGAAAAGGTATTTCAATTTATTGCATACTAGAATAACATGGCATGAATAACTTTTTAAAAGAAAGTTGACTTAAGCTTTTTCCCACTTTCTAAAATCCTAAACCAAAAAATTTCCATCCAAAACCCCACAAAACAAAAACAAGTCAAATAACCATACAAAATTAACACAACCACAAAATCTTGGCACTTCATCGACACACCGGAATAATCTTCTAACATCGTAGCCCCACCCTTCAAATGATCCCAAACAAACGCATAAAAGTTCCAGTTTCTCTGAACAAAAACGTTACTAGCTCGAATTTCATCAATCATCTCCATCTGCAGCGTAACTTCACGCAAACGCTTCATAACGTCTGCTAATCCGCTTTCTTCCATTGCACTAACAAACCCTTGAAAATCAGAATAAATAAAGTTTCTTTCTCTAAATCTCCAAAATTGTCGTTCAGCATGGAACAATTGTTCATTTACCGACTCCCGATACTTCCTTTTACCAAATACACTTATTACTAATTTCCAGTACTTAAAGTCATGATAGTGAGTTCCAACACTTTTGTACATAAAAGCCAAACGACTTGCTCCATCACAATAATGAGCGTATTCATTACTGTACGTAAGAAAAGGGTAACTAAAACAATAGAAGTTAATAAAATTTGATATGTTCCGTATATATTCGTTATGAACTCCTATGAAATCTTTAAGTTCACGAGTTTGTGATATGATTCCGTTGATAAGGTTGGATTTATACAAACATTCGGAAGTATTCCTTCCATGGTTTCTCAACAGCATTGTAAACTCACTGTCTATAATCGTAACTACACTTTTAACGCTATTGTTAAACAAACTATATGCATTAGTATGAACGTCATCAGGTTCAATAGGCTCTGTTAGGTATGAGTACATAGTAGAAGCATAAAAGTTTCTAAGAAGGATCGCCGCATACATCCAAACTATAACTACGACGATAGTTCTACGATTTACCTGATTCCTAAAATTATCCCCTTGTTCCAATAGTACAGAAACTACCCAAAACACCCCGACAGTATTTGAAACCCTTACTTTTCCAATGATATCTTTATTGGTCAGATAAGATCCATGCATGCCTACAAGATGCTCCAGCAATGGCCACTGATCACATATAATTGCTATTGCTCCTTTCTTTAATATTACTCGCAACGTCTTTAAATTTGGCATTATCACTCCCAACGTTTTCAAATCTTGCAAAGAAAACACCTCCCCGTACTCTGGGTCTGGGTCGCAATGGAGTTGCAAATATTCCAAGTCATTCAGGACTACGCCCTCCAGCGGCTTTCCCCACATGCCCCGCACAAGTCGAAAGCCATAACTTGTGGAGAAATTTGTCGGATATTCACCATAATCATCCACCGCCAATGCAAACGGGTCCAAGTGAAGTATCTTCAGTTTAGGAGTCCACTTAAGAAATCCCAGATTTTCAACCACATTGCCCCACAAACGCATTTCTGTCAACTGGTCCAACTGACAATCGAAAGGAAACTGGTCAAAGGGTAGCATCCATGGACTACAAGTCACTTCCAGAATTTTCAAGTGTTCGCAATGGTTCTTTAGAAGCTCAGGGAGAAATTTACATCCGCTGTTGTGTCGGTCTTTGCGGAATTTAATAGAGAGACGTTCCAAAAGGGGAAACTTGGTGCCGCGAATGATACCAAGTGTACCATCGTAATTGAAAAGGGTAGCTTGCTCAGGTACAGTGAGGTCAAGGTGCTTCAAGTTGGAACCGTCCTTTTCTCTAAGCATTCCAAAGAAGGTCTCGGAACTGTCCAAGGCAAGATGCTAATAGATAAGACATTTAAGGCGTTTATTAACAGATGAAACTAGGTGCTAACTATTTTAATGTTCGAATGTACCTGTAAATTTGGAAAGTTTTTGAAAGAAAACAAAGTAGTTAAACGTAGTAAGCTTGAGGGACACCACGTTTGGATGCTGCAAACTTTCAAAGCTCTTGTCACCCAATGGCATTCCTCCAACAAACTTCTTTCCATTCAGGGAGACATCATTGGCAATCAAAGTGCTCATGTTTGGCAGCAAATTAATTAGAAAATGCATTAATGTAGGATGTTGCATCTCTTTCTGCTGGAATACTCCACAATTGAAGTTCATCCCTTCCAAAGTCAAGTGCTCTACGTAGGGTCCAACAAAGTTCCAAAAACGATTGGCTTGAGTACCCTGCTTAAAGCACTGGGGAATGTTAATTGTTGTGTCCTTCAGCTTGTTGTGAAAAGGCTTATTCTCCAGAAATTGGGTTATCGTAGCTAATTCCGGGTCTTCCATTGTCTCGGGAGTTAGTTTGCGAATCGCATTTTCTCGCCACCAACCAAGGGACTCATCCCTCCAAACGGTGCACACTTGACGGACGCTTTTTAGCGTGTCCAAGTCCAAGCTGGCACTGGGCTTCTGGTAATTGAATATCTTGCGGAGCACCTGAAACAACATAATAAGTTAAAGTTAATTAGCTAAAACTTAAACCTACCATTTAATTATGCCAAATTTGATTAAAGTTTAACTACCACAGAGTTTAGTAGAGGATGTTCGTTGGCCATGTTGGCGTCATTTTCTTCCTCCATTGACATCTTTCCATAATCAGACAATTTGAAATTACTCATGTTAGCTTTGCAGAATGACAACAACAGCGATTGGAAAATATACCAAAAAAAGGGAGAATATCCTCTCGTTAGATTAAGCTGCTCGTTTTCGTCTAAATGAGAATATTTAATTAATAAGTTTCTAAGAAGTGTAACGCAACGTTACACAAAAATAAAATGTAAAAGTTACAACTATGGACTAACCGCCAACTTAAAGCTTAAATACTCAACTATTTAGGTGGTTTCAGTAAAAATCTGCATAATGATAAGTATAAGTGTTCACAAATTAATTTATCGTAAGTAGATTTATTCACATTCAAAAGTTTTTTGTACAGTAACGACTTTCCATACAACCTTAGTAATTTATAAAACAAATTATTCTAATTCAAACTGTATTCTCATGAAATATCCATCAAGACAAGGTTTAGACTGAGGTATCGTTTCATTTAGCCAGAATTTATTGAATGAAAAGTAAAAAAAAACGTAAACAGAAATCCAAGCATTTGTTACGTCAATCTACGTGCATTAAATAATAAATGAGCCTTTTGAAATATTTTATATGTTATGAATCATCCTGGAAACTATTTTAATGCAATGCAAACCTAATTTTTTTAATCTACAATAAAAAAACAAACAAGTTAGCATTCATAAAATGCATATCCCACGTTGCCCCAAACACTCCACTATCCTGTCCAGTATCAACCTACAAATATGTCAAAAGTAGCTCCTTCCCTGACCGTGGAGCCCCCATCATCATCCGCCGATGAAAAGAATCGAACATCCCAACAAACTACCACTTCCGTTGTGGATGCCTCCAATAATAAACGGAGGGATGGATTAGGGTGCAAAGTTCGGATTTGTGGTGTTGTGGACACGGTTAGCAAAATAAGCTCAACTTTAAAAGAGATTTATGTTGTATGTCACGTTTTATTTTACATATTACTTTGTAGTTCCTTTCCATTGCCCACATTGTTCTGGCCACGGGTACAATGTGGCTTGTGATCAAGGGCACGCTTCTAGACTGTCTTATCGAGCACCAAAGTTTCGCCATGTGTGACCGATTCCATCCCCGAATTATATTCTGGGGAGGAATAGTGATCATTATGGTGTTTTCCGTGGAGCTAATGATCAACTACGATTTGCTGTGTGCCACTTGGTCACCCAGGTCTAAGGACAAGGATACCTGCACATCGGCCAAGTTGTGGGGCTATTATAATCTCTTCCTGATTATTGTGGCGTCTGCCTTCTTTGTCATGGCTATGCAGGGACTGAAATGGGAATTTCAATTGAAGATTGCTTCAGGAACACTCATTTTGCTTGGGCCGAGATTATTGGGGTTAATTGTGGTTTTTATGTACGCCAAGGAATTGTCCAAGGGACTGGCAAGAGTGGCTCCTGATGGTCAAGCAGGAAATGTTACAGCAGCGTCTTCAAAAACAGTAGAACCTCAGAAGAAATAGTAAAGCTTTATACGGTAGCATGCTATGAATATAATTATATTAGTAGGAGTATAAACTGGCAGTTAAATGGGGTCAGGTAATACGTACCAAGTAATATGAAATCAAGACACAAAAATAGCAGAGAATAAGTAAGAAAACGTCTTAAAAGGAAAATTTGTGCAATGTATAAAATATATTGATCATTTAGCACGCCTGAAAACTTACAACTGTATTTAGTGGGGTATTTAACATTACTTAGATGCAACTACAGCACACCGATAATTTATGAATTAATAAGAAAAGATTTTGTGAAAGCAAATTCGTGAAGGGGATAATGAAACGCAGTTGAATATAGAGTGAAGACAAAAAACTATGGATTAAGTGAATAAAGACTCTTGAAACAATTTGCAAATTATTATAACACGTAATATTGAACAATTTGCACACCTAAATATTGTTACAGTATCTAGTCTGATATTATTATTAGCTCGCTGCGTCAGCAGGTGAGCTTATTAACGAGTAGTGTGTCCGTGTGTCCGTGTGTCCGTGTGTCCGTGTGTCCGTCTACTTTATTTTTGGGGTCTATACCAGGCTATTTGGGGTCAAAATCAGGCTATTTGGGGTCAAAATCAGGCTATTTGGGGTCAAAATCAGGCTATTTGGGGTCAAAATCAGGCTATTTGGGGTCTAAACCAGGCTATTTGGGGTCTAAACCAGGCTATTTGAGGTCTAAACCAGCCTAAATCGGCTCTAGACCAGCCTAAATCGGCTCTAGACCAGCCTAAATCGGCTCTAGACCAGCCTAAATCGGCTCTAGACCAGCCTAAATCAGTTAATTGGGGTCAAAATTGGGCAATTTGGGGTCAATTACACCATTATTATCTATTATAGAGATGTTTTACCTATTTTAGTTTGACTTAATAGGTTTTAAACCAGGTTAAATAGGATCTAAACTAGGTCTTTCGCAGCGAGCATTTTTAATGGTTTACCATTCTCTGGTTACTTATTGCAGGTGGCTATCCTTCCTCTGCTGTTCTGTCAGTTCTGAAATAATCGGCCGTACTGCTCAATCATTTACAACAAATTGCTCAAAATTGTTCATAACTTTGACCAAATACCTTCTTTTTAAAATCTTCTTCGAACCTTTAAGCCTTACGAACAAGCACGGAAGAAATGAACCGTAACATGAAAACATATTCTCTTAATCAAATGGTGTTGTATCCAAGTAAAGCTGTGTTTTAGTAAGCTCTAATTACTACCATAAACAATTATAATATAAGGTCAACACACTTTTTAGCATTTCCTTCATCCTTTGCTCATGCTTGGAAAGTGAAAAGTGCAGTAAAACATTTGATGAAAAACAAGAATTTGTACGCATTCACGTTTTAGTTGCTGGTATTCACTGGAAAAATCAGTTAAGTAAAAAAGTTGATTTGTAATCTGCACTTTAGGTGATTCACCTAAGGTGAATAAACATCAAAGATAGTTTCACTAGTAAAATTGCAGTTTGCTTCTAAACAAGCCTGACACCTTCTCATTTTTCATGCAAAAGCTGCATTCCATCTTCTCGAAAATGATTTTAAATGGGAATTTATTACAGGTTAGGTTTCATTCACCGGAAGGATCAATGATCAGATATAAAATCAAGTGGGTTTAAATAGGAAGGTACTCGGAGTAACTCTTTTCTCAAGAATAATTTGAGTGGGAAACTGGTCAAGACCGAGACAAGCTGAGCCGATCATTCTTAAAGGATTTTCAGATAAACCTTATTGACCTGTATAATTGTTCTCAAAAGCAGGATGATGATGACAAAATGAGAAAGAAAGCCAGTAAGTCCAATGGCTAAGGGTGCAGATTGCAGATCATTTAGCAGTTTTCCTCAAACTGTCACATACTCTTTTAGACAACCAAAAACAAAATAAAAGTTGAAAACAACTCATAAATCTGTTCCCCCTAATTAGCTACATCCCAAGTTTCATTCAATGATATGTTTAGAAGGATGATGTCCAATGCCAAAGAAAACGAGATGCATATCGTTCCAAGGAATTCCCCCAGTAGCTGACTTATGATTTGGCTGTTGGCTGTTTCCATTATTGCTTATCATTTTTAATTCCAAGAACTTATCTTATCTTAATTTATCCTACTCCATCTTCAACTCTTCTTGCGGGTAATGTTGCCACTGATTATTTCATTGGTCCACCAGTCAACTCCATAATATGCTTAAAGATTATTATCATACCAGAGACCTGGTTACCAGGTCAGTGGGTAATCCAAGCCATGGTCCATAATAGGTGCTTCGGAGGCTTAATTCATTGACCTGGGTGGTCCATTGCATTGGGTTCTGTGTCTTGTGTGCCACTTTACCCCACTCTCGTTTTTTAATTTCCTTGCGCCTAATTCTTGTCGTCGTATCGCTTTTAAAGCTTAATAGTCGCTTTATTGATGTCCTGTGATTTGGCTTATGATACTTTTAGAAGATACATTTGTGATTGTTTGAGACCTTGCGTACTGCGGACAGGTAAGTACACAAAAATAAATAGGATCTTTCTATTAATTAACCCTGCATCATTTTTAGAAACTTTAGAAGGTTTGTGTTGCTGGGCGTAACATTCGTATCCACAGACAACCATCAGGTCAGGTCATCCATTATCCTCCTCGGCACTGGAAGCTATGTCACCTGGATGGGAATTAAGTTGGATTAAAGAACACCACTGATGCCGCTGCCCTATCATCAATCATGGCAGAGTCCCTGTGCTACCAGCAATTGTACCAACGGGCTCTGGAGAAGAATGACGAACCGTCAGAATCAAGCTCGGTCTCAGGTCATGATAATCCTCAGAAGGTCATTGCTCTGCTTGACATTGATTCCTTTGAATGTCAGGTCTTCTTTGGGCCGACCAAACTGGGCGGTAAGAGAAGTATTAACTGCTGGGTTGGGAATATTTTTAGTCCATATTTTGGTTAACCCAACTTGCTCATTTTAGAATTGTGTCCGCGACTCATGAAGCCCGTCGGATTGGCATAGGTCGTGAGGTAAGGCTGAGGGAAGCCAAACGAATAGCCAGACGGCACAAAGTACGTCTTCATACCGTTTAAAAGCCCAATGATCGGTACGTGATTTGATGCATGCATATTTCTAGAATCACTTAAAATGATTTAGTTAATAAAAATGATGGACTTTTCCAGAGGAAAGCCGGATTCCAAAGAGGTACGTTATGCAACATGGCAGATTTTGGATATCCTGAAGGAATACTTGGATGTTTACTGTTTCGGAGCCATTTTGGAAGGCTCTTCATGCGACGAGTTCTACATAGATATAACCGAAGAAGTAAACCTGCGCATAAACGACCATTGCTTTGACACGCTGTTTGCTAGCCGGACATTTTTTCAAGATGGGATAAAAGAGTACAGTGGAGACGCTTTGAAACAGTTGGTCATTGATAGTTACATTGTTCCCAAAAATGACACAATGGAACATGAAAGGAAGCTGATTTTTGGAGCATTGATCATGCAAGAACTTAAGATGTACTTATTTAGACATACCAAGTTTATAGCATCGATTGGTGTAGGAGGTAATAAGCTTTTGGCAAAACTGGGCGTTAGCTTGAACAAGCCTAATGGGATAACAGTCTTCCCCGAAAGTGCATTGGACCGATTGAGACAGAGCATCAAAATAGAGGATATTCCTGGTTTTAAACGGAACCGTAGTCAAACTGTTAAGGATATGTTCCAAATAAGCTTGATGAGTGAGATGGCCCAGATTGAGTTTGAAACTTTGGGAGAAATCTTTGAAGAAGATGAATGGAAAGCTGATGAAATCTACTATAAGTCCAGGGGAATACCTACCGAGCCAGTAAAGGACAAGCTGATGGACGAAAATGTTTCTTGTGGAAAAACGTTTTATCAAGGACAGATTCGAACCTTTAGGCATTTAGAATGGAATATGTGTCTGTTAATTGACGAATTGCTGGAAAGACTAAATGAAGAGTTACAAAGGCACAAACGTCAACCGACTTGGGTAAGATTTTGGATTAAATTTGAACAACGGGAGGGTAAAGAGGAAGGATACCTGGAGGAACAAAGATCTTCGTGGTCGTATACTACCTACAGCTTATGTGATTGAATACACGAGGGATGATTATTGTGACGAATTTATGCAGGAAGCGGTGGAAGTTGAAGTATTAGATTTTAAAAAGATTTGGGTTGATCGTTTGAAAGTCACGGCTAACGGTTTTGAGGAGATTGATCAATTGATTGAGGATTTGGAAAAGTTCAAGGTTTGATTTGTTACTTGCTTAATTTTATTTTTTGACAAGTCATGTTAACCATATTCTAATCAATTGAAGCTAGTCGTTTGATTTTGTATCACGTATGCAGTATTAACGTTGCACTAAATTAAATATTTATATACTGCATTTAAATGATTAATATTTATATTTAATGTAAAAATAAAGGTAATACAGAGTGTATTTCAGACTTTCGTTTCAAAAGAATCCCGACGTTTCGATCTTTACTATGATCCTCATCAGGGGTTAACAAATGAACAATTTGAAAAAGAGTAATTTCCACTTTGACCAGCAATTTGAAATTCAAAACTTAATGTAACATGATTATTGAGTAATTATATGGAGGTATCTATTTATTATTTCAAAGAAAAGCTCATTCCAGTATCCAGGAAGGTATTTCTTGGCCAGTTCCATTTTCCTATTCATCAGAGGTTTTTTATTGTGTTGCGCCTTTTGTATGAATATGGATTCTTTAATCAGGCGTTGGTACTGCCGACGTTCTTCGCATATAATTTTTGCGTCATCCCAAAGTATCCTATGCGTGTGGGATTGGTCATCTTGGTTGTTCCAGACGTGTTCGGAAATAGCAGATCTTGTTGTGTCGGCAGTACGTAACGATTTTTTATGTTCTTTTATGCGCTGGTCAAATTACCTTTTAGTTAAAAGATTATAAATCAAATGTTTTATCACGAAGTAATATCAGTGGCCATGTTGTGCCTCTTGGTAGCATACGCTGCTGGCTGCTGGAAAGTAAACTTTCATGTTAAGCTACCGCTACTTTGTATCTGAACCTTTTAAATTAAATTGAATAGTTATTTTACCTTCTTGTTACTTCGTCATTTTTATCCTAGCAAAAGGTCAATTGAATTAAGCTAGTCACAAGCTATAATGCGATTAAGTTTTAAACTTATTACCAATTGTTACTTTAAGTAATAAGAGTATATTATAAAAACTTCCGTGTTTGAAATGTAAAAGAAATGTAAACATACTCAATGTACTACAAAGAATTTACTTGATTAAGAAATAGAACAGGATTGTGATTATAAGACTGAAAACATATGAACTCAATCAAATGTAAAAATGAATAAAAAGTATTTTTGAAAAGAAACATTTTGGACAATGTATGGAAGATGTTGAACATTTTGCACGCCTAAAAACTGTAACTGTAGTAGGAGGCGGTTTTAATGTCTGTATAGATTTGTCTTTCGCGTGTTATATTTGTACATTCTGTAATTGCAAAAAATTTATTAAGTATAAATACAACAATAACAGCAACCACAAATTACTATATAATGTTTTTCATTTGCGAGCTTATAAGTCCAAAACACTTTTGCATTCCTTTGTACATGCTTGAAAAGTACAATAAAAGAATCTTTGAAAAATACTATGACGCAAACACGTTCCAACCTTTGTCGGGTTTTCACTAGGAGAATCAATTAAATAAAAACTACTTTTCATTTGCATATTTTATGTAGAAGCATAAGCAATGGTTTGGCATGGCATTTGGAGACGCTGCTTCGACTGCTCGTCATTTCGTCATGTAAAAGCTCAATTCCAACTTATCGAAAATGGTTTTTGAAGAGGATTACTAAATTTATAGATTTGATACTCCTTCTCCAATTAATCCATAGTAGAATGAAAAAGCCATTGGACACTATGCTACTTTTTGTTTTAAATCTTTTATTCCAAATTCCAGCAATACTTATTCTCCAGATTGGGTTAATAGCAAACCCTCTTGTCCCGTTCTCAAGTTGCCCCAACTATCAGCTCAACCACCAAACTTCGTTACACCTCAACCACCTTCTTCAATAATTAAAACTACTTTGATTATCATTTTGGACCTAAAAGAATGACCTGTCACGATTAAATTAGTACATGCAATGTAAGAAATCTGATAGTCAATGTTAGTATTTAGGCATAATGGAGATGTGGGACATTTCTCAAGAACGATGGTTGCAGGAGCAACTTTATCGGATGTTTCTTCTTTGTAAACTTAATTCCTGTATGGAAACCTTCAAAGAACTGCCCTAGAATGTAGACCATTAGATCACAGCGCAGCCTGACGACATAAGTCCCTATACTTATTGGGAATCTTCTACATATATTGGTATAACGTAATAACGTTTCAGATTAACTTTTAGCAACCCAACCCAGCTCCTTCAGCGAATCCGGTGATTTGTACAGGAGTGTAGATTATCGCTTTTCTAATGCAGCATTATTAATAATGCTTCATTCAAAGAGACCCCATGAAACTTGCTGGAGTATAAGCTACAGCAAGTTCCAAATGCCTGAACAATGCTGGTAACGGCAATTCCAAATGCAAGAGATATGTAATGGGTAACCCATCTGCCAAACTGTGCAAATAGTGCAGTTACGTGACAAAAAATTACTTTGGAATTTTAAAGTTCCTTTCCATTGCGCACATCATGGCCACGGATACAATGTGGCGAGTGATCAAGGGCATGTGACTAGACTGTCTTATCGAGCACATAAGCTTCGCCGTGTGTGACCGCTTCCACCACCAAATTATCTTCTGGCTCGGGATCATGGTAATTCATTCTCGTATTTTTCCGTGGAGCTAATGATCAACTACGATTTGTTGTGTGCGACGTGGTAACCCATGACCAAGGGATACATGCAGAAAAATGCAGGGACTGAGATGGAAATTTCAATTGAAGATGCTGCTGGGGCACTTATTTTGATGGATCGACATTATTGGATTTGATTGTGGTATGTACGCCAAGGAAGTGTCCCAGGGATTTGCAAGAGTGGCTCCTGATAGTCATGGAGGAAAGGTTACAGCAGCGTCATCAAGAACAGTAGAATCTCAGAAGAAATAGTGAAGCTTTACGTATAATAAGTTATGAATTGATTGATTGATTGATTGAATATTATATTAGTGGGAGTATGAGTATATACTGGTAATTAAATGGAGGTCTGGTAATGAATAAGAAGAAATATAAAATCAAATCAAGACACAAAAATAACAGAGATCACGACAATAAAAAGCATCTTAAAAGGAGAATTTGTGCAATGTATAAAACATATTGCAAATTTTGCACGCATGAAAACCTACAACTGTATTTCGTGTGGTGTAATTATATAAGCAGATAGTACTTAACATGCCTTTGACAATTATTCCTTCAGCATACGTTCAACTAAGAATCAAAGATTATTGTTTAGTTCAATTATTACCAAAAAGCTTAAATTCGTTCCTTGCCACACAGACACTGTGGAAATGCCTATTTGTTTTAAGCTGTTTTCTCAGTTTACTTTCTCTTGCATAACTTAAAACTTTAAAACATGTTTTAAAGTATAGTAAAAAAGTTTTTATAAGAACAAACAGTTAAAACACAGTTAAATTTCTATTCATTCTTTTGGCGTATAATAACAAAAAAGTTTAAAATTAGAATTTGTTTTGAAAAACGCTCATCTTTTTTTATGCAATAGCTACACTCCAACTTTTCGAAAATGATTTTTGAAGAGCTTTTAATTTGGCGAAGATAGGAAAATCCTCGTGACATGAACAACTCTCGTAAACTTTTAGGAACAAAAGTAGAATGCTTCTTCTAAAATATTTTATTCCAACAGCATCTTATTCACCAGACTGGGTTAATAGTCAAAAGTTTTGACTCAAAACCTCTGATCATATCTCTCCATTCTCAAAATGCCCCAAATTCCAGCCCAACAACCAAGCTTCCTTACACCACCGGAACCAACTACTCATCCCCAAACTACTTTGTTTATCATTTGGACCTAAAAAGATCAAGCATTATGCCGTACAAAATATAAAAAGTGAGAATTCAATGTTCAACATGTCAGTATTTAGATGCAAAGCATTTGTAGGCGTTTTACAAGAAATATTTGTTGCATGAGTGACTTTATTGGATGTTTCTTCTGAGGACCGAATCGGAAATTCTGTGCAAAGGTTCCTCCGCATTTGCTGGCTTCACATCACCTTGCTCACAGATGTCACAAGAGATTACAATACAAACGGCATTTTTGTAAAGTACAAGAGGAAGCCACGCGACTTGCTCCAAGTCTCATGTCGTCTCAACCCAACCTAACTGAAATCTCCTTTTGGGTGTATAGTTAATCCCCCCAATAGTTATCAAAACGTAGTATTTAGAACTGTACAGTTTACTGGTAAAGCAAGATAATAAGTAGAACTAAGGCATTTTGCCATGGTCATTTCCCCTTTTGCTTTGCGGAGACGCCACTAAGTGTCACATTTTGTGAAAAAGGAATGAATTCTCTAGAGATTCGTTGGATAGTTCTGCGTGTAGTTAAATAAATTAGATAAGTTAACGATAACACATGGTGAGCTCAGTTAGAAGAATTAATGTTTCAACCAGAAAGCATTTTAAACATAAGATGTGTACAGGACCGATACAATATGTGATTAATTAATGCTAACTTCTTTGTTTCTCCTTCTGCTTAACATTTTTCGATAACCCTTTGTTTAGTTTGTCCTGAATAGCCATACTAATTAAATCAAAGAAAAATAGCAAAATCCCGACATTGTGGTAGGTCGAAACAGACCCTGTGATTGCAACCATAACGATGTTATTGTATTTTTTGGTAATTGGTAATACCTAAGTCAATATTCTGACTTTTGCCACTTGTTTATTTAACATTAAAAAACTTAGTCACTTTGTACCTAAGCTTACAGCTTATTGTTTCTAATTCATCCTTTAAAACATGCATACCTAATAGCAAGATGGTCAAGTAACAGGAAAAGTGACGATGAAATAAGAGATTCAGCAGAATCAAACATGTCTTAATCGTGTTACGTTGTACGTACAGTACAAATGGTGAATAATTAAAAACAGTGACATCTTCTAAAGGGCACAACTCACTTTTCAAAACTATTTTATTTTATGAATGTTTTGTATAATATTAAACTAAATATTTACATTTCCTCTCTTGTCTTCATAACCAAATAATAATTTTCATTTCATATTTTAAACAACATTCTCTATTCCAAATGTAAGAAACGTAAGAACTTCTTCTTCCATGAAGTTGGCCGTTTGGACAAAAACACAGGCTTGGGATAGAGGGGCTGCTTTCCTTTCACAGTTTCCAGCATGGCTTCCATTGTCAAATTCCGGATTTTTTGTTTAAGACTCACTCGGCAAATGGGACAATTGCAAAGTTGGACAGCGCATTGGAAGCACATGGAGTGTCCATTAAAGCAGGAAATGATTTTGTCTTTAGGAAGATCCTGACAAACGGGGCACTCTAAGACCTTCAACATTTCTGGAGCAATTGACATGTCTTCCAAACCAAAAAAGGCAGTTGAAGTTGAAGGAACAGGAGGCAATTCAGTTGCGGGGAACGGCTCTGGAGATAAAGCCAGTGGAGGAAAAGTAGCTTGGTGAGGGGTAGCCCCAGTGGGTAAGGTTGTTGATACCGTGGTATTTTCATCTTGCTGTCTTCTGGGTAGTCTCCTCCGAGCTGTTATAATGGGTCGGCGAAGTGGAGAAAAATCTATAATGGGGACACAATCGGCATCGGCGGCTTCTGCCATGCAGTTGTTGCCCAATGCCCTAACACGTTTCATACACAAGCGTTTGGGATGGGCAGCAAAACTTGAAAGGTTGGTGGGTTCAATCATATTCATGAATGAAGGCAAATCTTGTAACGAGGTCAGTTCAATTTTTGAAAAGGATATAATCTCAAAAAGGAAAATCTTTTGGGAGAATATCATATTTTTTTTTTGAAAAAATGCATTCTCAAAACCAACAAGTTTTATTATTTGGGGGTAACCGCATCCATGACATTTTACAAAAGCTGACGCGTTCTTTATTTGCTTTATTTACCAATACCTTATTAGCTCGCTGCGTCTGCAGGAGAGCTATTTAAGATGTCGTGTCCGTGAGTGTGTCCGTGTGTCCACTTTATTTTCCGTATACCAGATTAAATGGGCTCTAAACCAGGTAAATGGGCTCTAAACCAGGGTAAATGGGGCGCAAACCCAGCTAAAAGGCCACTTATTATTACATGTAATGATTCAAAGTTTATGTAGTAGTTCAAAATTTCGGAGTCTTATGTATTCCGGAAACGCATTGTCGTTCGCAGCGAGCACTTTATTTGGCTTGCCATCAACTGGTTTACAAGTACTCTAGTATATTCGATCTCAACATGAACATGAAGAAGAAAGTGGCAGTACCTTTAATATCTTTTCTCAAATTGTCACATACGCCAAATAATATGTATCTTCATATTATAGTGACGAATTCGATAGAAAAGGATAAAATGCCAACTTGATTTCCAGTGTAACGGCATTTCCAAATGCAAATGAGATATGTAATGGATGCCACAATGTAAAAAAATAGTGAAGGGACAAGACAAAAAATTACTTTGGATTTGTTTTCAGTTTCTTTTCATTGCGCACATCATTTTGGCCACGAGTACAATGTGGCGAGTGATCAAGGGCATGCTTCTTCATTGACTATTTAATCGAGCTAATTGCCTCACCGCGTGTAACGGTTTCCGCCCAAACTTTATCTGCTGCCGAACCGTCCCGCTCAAACGAAGGTTGATGACGATGATGGAATTGGCAAGATTGGCTTCTGATGGTCAAGGAATGGCATTGTTACAGCAACATCATCAAAAACAGCAGAACTTCAGAAGAAATAGTTAAGCCTACGAATAAGTTATTAATTGATAGATTAAAGAAAATGCTAACTTTGTAAACAGGGACAACAAGGTAATAAGAAGCAATTATACAATCAATACATATAGGGGTATACAAACTTTGGAATAAGTGAATAAAAAGTTTTAAAACAAAAAATTCTGGAGTTATTCATTTTAATTGTTCAAATAGGCTGACTCGATTTTAAAACTCGAGCTTTTGCCAACTTGCCGTTAGCTTTTACGGGAGTTTCGCAAAATAGCAAAAATTTCTACAAATTTCGAAACATTGAACAATTTACACGCCTGAGACCTGGTACTGAATTTGGTGGGAGATTTCATTCTGTGTAGATATGTCCCATCCGATTTTGGTAATTGCATAGTTGACTGTGTTGCATGATCAAATGGCTACAATTATGGTTGCTGGTTTCAGTGAATATAATCGTAATAATTTAAAGGCAATTTTACGTACTTTCAGTCTATTGGGCTTGCCTTTATTTAAAGGTTTCTTTTAATAAGATTCTAATTGCGTGTTCTATGGGGTTGGAAGAATGATAAGTTATCATATTGGATAACACAATCTTAGGAATCTATTAAAATAGTATTCCTGATTCCTGTTAAAATAAGAAAAACCCTGAAACCTTTTGAAGTACATCTTCCAACTTTGTGTGCCAGCATTTTGGTCAGTCTATTAAGAAAGATGGCAAAATTCTTAATTGCTTTGAATTGTAAAAATGGATTAGCGGGCTTAACGGATGCTGGTTATGTTCTTCACTCAAGCTTTCGAAATTTTATTAATTTCTTCTTCAGGAGTAGTAGAATGAAAACAAAAACGTAAAGATAACAAGAAATTGACAAGAATGGCAAAAACCTAATAATTATTTCCATTGATCCATAAATGTCCAAATTGGTAAAGTTATCCTTGGAGACCTTCATGGTGCTTTGATGAGTTTGAGGAGGAATGTTGAAACGATGGGGTTGAGTGTTTTACCGTTGTTCTTGTTTAATTTAACTCCTTCGTCCAAAGATTGAATGTATAATTGCTTTGCAGAATTAAGTACTATAACTACTCAATTTACTTTGGAAAAGGCATATGTGAGGCCGGCTTGCATTGTGGAACGATGAATTAAGTAAAATAAAATCACTTTGCATACGCTATATAGTAAAATCATGTACCCAAAATTTCGAAAATGAATAATGTACGCAGGGTTGAATGTTTTGAGGTTTAAACGGGCGATTTAATTAAGAACTGTATTCTAATGAAGATTGAGACTATAAAAATACATACTCATTGTAGCCAATGCTATATTATGCCAATTTGTTTTTGGTATAACTAGTATTCATGCGTTCATAAAATCCAAGGAATAAAGTCTTAACGGACATCCGACATATCACCAAATTGTGGGTCAGGGTTTGGCCCAGCAGCAGGTTGTGGGTTAACACTGGTAACGGTAATGACCATTGCGACGAAGAGGAGGACAGCAAACTTGAGATTTTCAAGATCATTTAGTTATTATTTATTTCTCTTAAAGTTTTTCAAAACATTTTTGGGTGTGGAGTACCACGAGAGGATTTGGAAGATTTGTATCGAGAATCGCACTACCTTATACTAATACTTAAACCTGTTCTCTGCAGCTATTTGTTCTTTTCCAGGCTTAATTTACGCTGGATCCTTAAAATGATTTCAAATCCTGATATTTTAGCATAATATTTGCCCCATATATTATTCCATATTACATAATAGTTTAAGCAAATAATAGAGATCTTTATCTGCTTCTTATTGCCAAAACAACAAATTAAAGCATGAATCATCATGTCATTCATTCTCATTGTTCTCAAAGCAAATCAAAAGTAATGAAAAAATTGACACAAGTAATCCAAAAGCATTTTGTTCCACCACATAGGCACGCTAGGATCTTGCGACTACCCAACAGTCGTGAAAAGTCAAAGAGCAGGATAACATGATTCTCTGTGAAGTCCTTTTGTGGACCGAATTTTGTCAAGAAAAAAAATGTGTTGCATAATCATATCTGCATCAACATAATTGCTATACAATCTTGTTCTTTAATGTACTCCAGACTCGATTCTGTATGGCTTATACCTGTAAAGATAGAAGATCTTTGAATGCATCAACATCCTCACTACATGAATACATACGCACTAGTACTTTGATTCGTCAAATTTTTTATTTACATTTTTTAAATTTGCTTTGCTACACGATTTATTTAATGGGCTGATTTCTATTATTATGCCTGTAAGCCTGTTAGGAGCTTTCCAGTTTTAGGACATACTCAGGCTGTCATTGTCAATATCACGGATGCAGATATCAAAATCGAGCCCTATTTTCTCAAAAAAATATGTTCTGTTTTTAAAAATTCGGAGTTTACGACCATGAATTAGGCTCTTTATAGCCAGATACAGATGCCAGATAGGTTTAAAGATCTTTATATAGTGTAGAACATTATATTAGGTCAGGTTTTTTATCAGGATTGGGGATCCACAGTCAGTTTGTTAATAAATTACATTTAATTCTCTTTTCCTGTCAATACATCCTATTAACTTTTTAAGTTTTATTATTTATCTTTCGTTGTTTTCATTCTACGACATTTCTCATGAGCAATCAAACTTGTATGCATGGAAAAGAACAACTTGAGAGAAAGCTGGTAACCTGTGGGCAAATGTCATTGCTTATTTTTGACTCGTCAAATTATGTTCATGGTTTTGTAAGGATTCTTATTTTGTGTGGGATGATATATTACGAGTGTTCATATATAGTGCCGCCAAGCACATTTCCAATTTCATTCAAAAACAAAGAAAATAGATGGGCAAAGGATATATTTTATTTCATAATAATATAGCGTACAATTGTATATTAATATAGCCCATTCATTTCCAAGATTTTGAAATCAAGCACAGATCTTTATTTACCGTATGGTTTTTATATTAAAAAATGAAATAAGTCCGAATCTCTTCAAGTGACAAGAATGGTATTTGATTAGTTTCTGGAGAATTGTTGTTCACCTCACTGAATTAATTACCTGTCCAATAATGGTCATATGTAGGAATACGAATTTTTAGATTGTTGGCAATATGGTCAAGCAGGTATATAAACCGGCTACTGGATTAGGTCCAGCATCAATTGAAAATTGGAGTTTAGCAAAGCCTCTTACAAAAATTGTTCGTGCAATCATTTCTCTTTGAAAACCTTTTAACTTTACTTAAAAGTTACACATTTTTTATTTTTCTTAAAAGCGTTTTTCGTTGAATCTTCATTAGCATGGCTAAATATTTTTTTGTCGGTTTTATTCTCATGTTCTTCATCATCTCTGCTATGGGACGTTGGGAATGTAAGTGGATTGTTGATCCCACCCCCGACGACAGACTCCGATTGAATGGAAGCATATTTGGAAAGAGGGGTTCGAGTAAGTAATATTTTAAAAATTTTATTGCCTTCAATAAAGCAAAAAATTAAAATATTGAATCAAAGGAAATCAACGAAAAAGCCCTCTCACATTCCGCGCGGCAGAATAAGGGAAGCAGGCTGTCATTTTTCATTATACTCTTCCCTGAATCTATCCGCAGTGAACATTGGCTTTAAAAATATAAACAAATGAGTGAGAACGTTCGTTATCTTCTACGTTTAATGGCTGGCTTAAAGGCTTAATAATTATAGTAATAATTTGCCGCACCATCACCGTACAAATCAAATTCAAAGTACGTTTCGTTCGAGTAATAGATATCTATAATCCAGTATAAATGACTTACAAATGCTGCTGGTGCACCAAGTTATGGAATCGTTAATTTAGCATGTAATTAAACTTTTACCCACAACTTTTGACAATTTAGAAGTGCAGACGACTTTCGGTACTTAATACTTAAGTACAACAGTATTGTAAATGTAACTGATACCTAATTATAATTTACTTATGTCACACAATCCTAAATGTCAGCAAACTATTAACTTTCAAGTGGAAATAACCGCTTGGTTTAGGGGCGATTTTGATTTTAAAAAATATATAGAAGTCATGCAAAATAAATGCACTAAATGAGCTATGTTACGTTTTGTAATTACTAGATACAAGGACCGTATCCGCATCAAACAATGGTGGATCTGGTATTGCAAATTCCTATGACCGCTTTTGTCAGATGCATTGGAATACTTGCTCTTCCTACTTTACCGAAAAATCCAAATGAGTATAGAGTTTTCAAAATAACAAGCTTTACATGTTAATAAATCATAAATGCATAAAATTAGCTCCAAAATGTACATAAATTTATCCACAATTAGTTCGATACTTATTATTAAGAAAAATTATATTTGAAATTTAAAATTATGTGTTACTAATTTTTTGGCTTTGAATTGAATGTTTCCGATTGTTACTGATTGAATTTTTATCGATATTGTTCAATGTCTATAAGAACCATTTTAAACGTCGCAGTATCATCATAGGCTAACTAGCTAACCTCATCTAGCCTCACCTCAGCTAGCTAACGGCATCATCCGCTCAAAGTCCCTGTTTAGAAATTCTGCGGGTGCTGACTATGGATTTCCAGGCTTGCAAACCTTGTATTGTGAAGCAGTTTGGAACAAATGCTTTGAACCATACCTACCGGAGAAGCCAAACCAACGGAATCTTCTCTTCTGAAATTCTAAAATGAAAAACGCATGCAAAATACTTTCTCTTAAGTCTAAGACAAATGAAATGTTTATAATACCAAGTTTTAAAAAAATCAGTCATAAATAATAAAACCTTAATTCTATGCAACAGCAATTGCCAATATTATATTGAATATTATGTTTTATGCCAATGAAGTTGCAATAATTGCAATTTCGTCAATTGAAAACGCTGAATTACCATTTCTTCATACTCACAAAATGTTCTTATGGCTTCATATAAGCAAGTAATAATAAAAACGCATTGATCTTTTTGTATTCCGTCTCGTAAGATCAAGTAACTATGTGCATATCCTGAATCCTTTTGAATTTTGTCAAAATCGAAACCTGAAAATTCATACAAATGCACAACCGTTTTGTTTTGCGTTTCTGTGTAGTAATGTTTCTTCTAAATAATTCCATTTCCTTTTTGAAAAATATACAAGAATCTACTTTCTCTTTGTCGTCTAGTCACAAAAGAAAGTTTCGTAGTCAGCGTATGCATAAACTGGTCAAAGCCAAAGTTATTATATAATATGTTGTCGCTGTACCGAAAAAGTCGTCAAAACAATATTGTATGTTATTGATTTGTCAGTTATGGTGAATAAATAAAAACAACAGTTAATGCGACGAGAAAGTACAATCCCAATCATCATTTCATTCATTCATTTATGGCTTTTCGGTAAGTGTTTTGGTTCTAAGACATTGTCCATGAGTCATGAGCAATCTTAAGCATTTGTTTTTCAAACATATTGAATTCGCTTATAAAATACTAGTTAATTTCATGAACATATTTACATAAATTTCAATTAAACACTATAAACATGATTGCGTTTGGCATTTTTGAGTTTCCAAAAAAGCCCACGTGCAGAAAAAACAAGAAACCTGTTAACCTGTGGGTAAATGGCATTGCTTATTTTTGCCTCATCAATATGTTCATGATTTTGTGTGGGATGATATATTATGAGTGTTTATATATAGTGCCCGCCAAGCACATTTCCAATTTCATTCAAAAACAAAGAAAAAAGATGGACAAAAGATAGATTTTATTTCATAATATAGCGTATAATTGTATATAAATATTGCCAATTCATTTCCAAGATTTTGAAATCAAGGAGAGATTCTAATATTTACCGTATGGTTTTTTAATATTAAAAATGAAATTAGCCCGAATCTCTTCAAGTGACAAGAATGGTATTTGATTAGTTTCTGGAGGATTGTTGTTCGTTTCATTGAATTAATTACCTGTCAATAATGGTCATATGTCAGAATATGTATTTTTAGAATTGTTGGCAATATGGCCAAGCAGGTATATAAACCGGCTACTGGGTTAGGTCTTGCATTACTTGAAAATTGGAGTTTAGCAAAGCAAAACCCTCTTACAAAATTGTTCATGCAATCATTTCTCTTTTAAAACTTTTTAACTTCATTTGAAACTTACACGTTTTTTGATTTCTTAAGAGCGTTATATCGCTAAATCAACATCCCTGCCATGGCTAAATATTTTCTAATTGGTTTTGTTCTCATGGTCTGCATCATCTCTACCATGTCGGGACGTTTGGAATTTTGTTGGGACAGAGTTCCTCCCACCAGAAGACCGTTTAGATACCCACAGAACGGAAGTATTTTGGGAAAGAGGGAAGTGACTTTGAGTGAGTAACATTTTTAAATTATTGGTTTGCTTTAATAAAGTAGAAAATTTAAACGGGAGTTGAATTAGAGAACATCAACAAAAATGCCTTTTAAATTTCTTGAAAAACGTTTTATCAGTAAATCATCATCTTTTATATGACTAAATATTTTCTACTTGGTTTGTATGTACTTCATCATCTTCATTATAGAATATGTGGAATGTCGGAAGATTCTTACTGCCAAGCCGATGTTCAACGGAAGCCTATTTGGAAAGAGGGGCTCGGGTAAGTAATATTTTATAAATTTTGGTTTAATTTAATAAAGCAGAAAATTACAAGAACATTTCGTAATTACTAGATAAACTGGCAGTATCCGAAACAGACAATGGTGGATTCCGTCCTAAAAATTCCAACGAACGGTTTTGTCAGATGGCTTGGAATACTTGTTCTTCCTACATTTCGGACAACTCCAAATGAATAGAATTTCAAAATAACAAGCTTTATATGTTATTAAAACCATAAATAATACATATATTTAGTTCCGACATGTACATTTTATCAGCAATTTATTGTAGCGTTTATTATTAGAAAAAAATTTATTGAAAATTTTGTATTTCGACATTAATCTTGTTGTGGGTTCCTTCTAGCAAATATTAAAATAACGTAAATAAACTAATAAATGTATTGCTAGTCTAAATGTTCATTATTGCATCGAAAGATTAAAACGGTAAACTCACGCAACGCAGAAGCACTTTTTTATTTTCTGACTTGCATACAAGTATCCTTATTTACTTGCCATATTCCAATATACACTATATTTTTTGCCCGAGGATTGTAATATGATTTTAAGAAAATTAAAAAAAGTTGTAACTTTCATAAGCATTTTCACAGTTTTGCAGTCTCTGACAGACATAACATGCCCCAAATTTGTTAAACCATAAAAATTTAATAACGTACCAAAATCATTTTTGGACTTTCCACTAATTCTTCATTTACTTAATGCTTTATTTCATCTAACACATTCATCTACTTTCTCTTTGTCGTCTACTCAAACAAGTTCTTAACCGGAGTATATATATGACCTGGCCAAAATTATTATATATAGTGACGTTATCCTAAAAAATTCGTCAAAATAATATTGCATGTTATTTATTTGTGAGTTATGATTAATAAAGCAAAGCAACAGAATTTTAATGCGGCGAGAAAGTCCCATCCCAATCATAATTTCATTTTCTTATGGTTGATGGTAAACATATATTGTTTTTTGGTCAGTGTTTTCGTTTATCGACATTTCTCATAAGCAATCTAAGGAAAATTTGAAGTTTTCAAACATGCTGAAGAAAATTCTAGTTCATTCTATTGGCTTCACCAACGGACACAAAAAAAATTGTGAGAAAAAGCTGTTTCCCGTGTGGATAACTGTCATTACTTATTTTTGACCCATCAAATTATGTTCATGATTTTGTAAGGACACTTGATTTTAGAAAATGAAGAAAATAGAAGGGCATAAGGATTTATTTCACAATACAGCGCACGATTGTAAATAAGCGGATTCATTTCCAAGATTTTGAAATCAAGTACAGATCTTAATTTTTAACGTATGGTTTTATAATATTAAAAAGTGGAAAAACCCCGAATCTTTATAAGTGACCAAAATAATATTTGATTAGGTTCTGGAGAATTGTTGTTCCCTTCACTGAATTAATTACCTGTCCAATAATGGTCATATGTTAGAATATGTATTTTTAGATTTTAGAATTCTTGGCAATATGGCCAAGCAGGTATATAAACTGGCTACTGGGTTAGGTCTTGCATTACTTGAAAATTGGAGTTTAGCAAAGCAAAACCCTCTTAGAAAAATTGTTCGTGCAATCATTTCTCTTTTAAAGCTTTTTAATTTCACTTGACAGTTACACGTTTTTTAAATTTCTTAAGAGCGTTTTTCTCTGAATCGTCTTCTTTACCATGGCTAAATACTTTCTCCTCGGTTTTGTTCTCATGTTCTTCATCATCTCTGCTATGGGACGTTTGGAATGTCGGGAGCTTGCTGTTCCCACCGTAAGAGCCCCATGGAACGGAAGCATATTTGGGAAGCGGGGTTCTTGTAAGTAATATTTTAAAAATATTGATTCACTTTGATAAAATAAAAAATTAAAACACAAGTAGAATCGGAAGAAATCAACAAAAAATCCCTCCTACATTCCTCGCGGCATCTAGCCGCGAAATAAGGGAAGCAGTAGCTTGGACCACCACTTTACACTTCAAACTACTTTACATTGCAAGTCAGCTTTGCAAATATAGCAGAGTGCAAAGAAGTTGCGGCCCACCACCGTTTGCAGACTTTGCACTTTGCACTCTGCAATTTTAGGTGGGTTTTGCAAAGTAAGATCAAATTTGTAGAGTTGGGACTATCATATGGTTGGGCAGAACAGAAAATCACAATTCTCTCAATTCTGGCAATTAACTATTTGTGGCATTAATTTAATTTCGGCAAGGATAATCAATTTATGATAAAGTATTGTGTACGTGCTCGTCTTGGTGCAGAAAATGGGTGGTGCTCAAAAGCCGAAAAAGACAGGGAGGGAGCTCGCGGTTCCAAGAAAGCGTGTGGACAACGCTGTCAAACTGGCGTTTTTGGAGGCGGTAAAGGAGAAAAAGGAGGTGCTTTTTGGGAAATTCTCTAACGAAATCGAAAATGCCATCAAGCGACAAGCCTGGGTTGACCTTACCGAGCGTGCCAAAAGCCTCAACTTGGTGGGAAATGACCGCGAATGGACATTTGTACGGGACAGCATTTTTGGAGTCTGGAAGGCACGGACCATGGAGAAAATTGACAACCGTGGAAAAACTGGGACAGGCGGTGGTAAAAAGTACGTGCTAACGGAGGTGGACAACGCTATTCTTGATATCGTTAATCGGGAATCGCCAGTACTGCTTGGATTACCATGCGGGGAAGTGGGTGACCATGTTGACGATGACACAGGAAGTAGCTGTGGTACGGATGTTACAACGGATGGCGAAGATGTACTTTTGGATTTAGAAAATGAGGCGGAACCAAGTACTCAGCAGTTTCGTCAA
Source organism: Entomobrya proxima (assembly GCA_029691765.1). Taxonomy (NCBI): domain Eukaryota; kingdom Metazoa; phylum Arthropoda; class Collembola; order Entomobryomorpha; family Entomobryidae; genus Entomobrya; species Entomobrya proxima. The sequence continues at coordinate 48,490,615 of CM056168.1, read as the reverse complement.
ACCGGAGGATCTGTCCAGTCACCAGTCATTAGCGAAAATGAGAAGGAAGGAGGGACTTCTGCTGGGAGGAAACGTAAACTCAATGAATCCAAAACTTACACTATTCCAACTAAGCGTGTGGAGTTAACGGAAAAGGAACGGATCCTGCACGAGAAGTGGACTGCACAAACTGCCCTAATCCGCCAACAAGAATATAACATGAAACTTCAGAACTACAAATTGGAGAAGGAGTTGGGAATCGTTGGTTCATCGCTAACAGATGGGATAATCCCATATGTGGTCACGTACGATTATGGTGAAGTTGATGATAATTAGAATGTTCATAAATCTGTTTAATCAATAAAACTGGTGATGTCGTAAAATTTTCATGCACTGTGACGTAGTTTTTGTTGTTCTTTATTAAATATTGCACGTCTTATCAAAATTAAAAGAATGAAAGAAGTTCCGCCAACTTTGCTCTGGCGTTATCACTAGGTTCTTCATTACTGTAGTATTCATCTACATCAAATTCCTCATCTCGTGTCTCCACAATGAAATCATATTTGCAGGCTATGTTATGCATTGTAGCACAAGCAAGCACTACTTGTCCGGCAAATTCTGGTGTCACTCGCAGGTATTTTAGGGCCATAAAACGATTTTTTAAAATCCCAATCGCATTTTCAACAATACGCCGGGTTCGCTTATGCGCCACGTTAAAACGCTGCTCTTTGGGGTCACTAGGGTCCTGTCGGAGTGGTGGAATCAGCCATGACTTCAGTCCATAACCGGAGTCCCCTGAAAATTAAAAACCGTAGTTTCAATAGGATATATTCCAACTGTTGCGTGTAAATATATGTAATAAAGTTTTATATTTGTCACCTAATAGCACACAGCCAGGAAACGGACGCCATCCGCTTTCAAACTTAGCACAAATTCGCGATGCTCGTAGCACTCTTGAGTCATGAACGGATCCCGGGAATTTGGAGTTGACGTAATAAAATTTATAGTCCGGTCCGGATATAACCATTGCATTTAATGAATGTTTACCATGTCGGTTGACGTATTGTTCTTCAAACTTGCTCGGGGCAATCAAATTAATGATTGTTCCATCCACAGCCCCACATACGCTTGGAAAACCTCCTTTACGGGAGAACTCAAGCGGTATTCCGGAGCAATCGTCGGGCCAGCGGATGAACTTCTCAGACATTAAATTGACAATTAAACCAACTACACGTTTTATTGCTCTTCCCACTGTTGCCTTTCCTACGCCATGCATATCAGCAATTCCCACTTGAGTTGTTCCAAGGGCCAGCCAATGCAGAGTGATTAGTAGTTGCTGCTGCGGTGAAAGGGCAAAGTTTTTGTCCGTTTTATGCTTCAGATGACCTCCTATAAATTCTAGGACGAATTCTGCTTCGGAAGGTCGAAGGCGAAATCGTTGAACGAATTCCTCTGCATGAAAATCGAAGAAATTAATGCGCTTCCGGTATGTCTTCCTCTTAACCGATACCAAGGCACCAATGTCTTCTTCTTCTTCGCTGCTGTCGCCAATCCACATGTCTTCCATTTTTAATTGATTAGTTGTTCAATTAAACTCGACCTTTGACAGTAATATTGGTTTAAAATGTTAAAATAAAATTATTAAAAGGCTTAGTAAGGTGATGGCTTGACCTTGCAATAAATCCTGAAAAGCAGCTGAAAATTTGTAAAGTACATTTGCAAAGTTTGACATGGTGGGCCGAAAATGTGTTATTTTGTACTTTTTTTACTTTGCAAACTGCAACTTTGCACTCTGCTATTTCCCGCTCTGCAATTTTGCATGACTGAGTTTGGTGGGCCGAAATTAGCAATGCAAAGCCAATTTTGCAATGCAAAGTTGTTGCAAAGTTGATGGTGGTCCAAGCTACAGGTGGCCATTTGGATTTAAAAAATACGTAGTGGTGATGCCAAATAGGTGCATTTAATGAGCTACGTTACTACTAAATTGCTGACAAAAACGTTTCGTAATTACTAGATACACTGACAGCATCCGGAGCACACAATGGTGTAATTCTTTCTGAATATACCTACAAACAATTTTGTCAGACGGCTATGGATACTTGCTTGTCAAACTTTACCGACAATTCCAGATGTTATGCCTGTCGTTTTACTCCTGATGAAGAAAGTAGTAAAACTTCAAAACCTGAGAATCCCTGATTTCGAGGAACTACCTGCATCCGTTAAATCCTTATTTTACTCTGTAGAATTCTAAATGAGTAGAGTGTTTAAAATAACAAGCGTTATTTTATAAGTTAGTAAAACCATAAATACATAACGAGCATTTTTCTGAGAAACCTCAACCTTTTTTCCTGGCCATCTTCAAATGAACTCAAATTCTGCTAACTGATTACATTGCACCTTTTATTAAGCTTTTCCTGATTGTTATTTCAAAAAAGTTTCAAAATTCAAACAACAATCATTCTCAAAATGTCACCCCAGTTTTGCCCGTTTTTGGGTAACTTTTAGGTCGCCCGCCGCGCGGGATAGCTTTTCAACCAAGCATGATTTTGTAAAGCGGTTTTTTGCTAAGGCTACCTTTGTGTTTGGGAATTATGGTCTCGACAACGAATTGGTAAAATGCTTTCTTAGATTGGCAGTATGTGAATTTTATTTGCAAAATAATTGCAATTTTGCAAAAAACGTGCTTGCCAATTTGAAACCGGAAGTCCACGGAAGCTCATATTTTGCACGATAATAAACAGTTTACTTATCTAAACATCTGCAAAGCTTACCTGCAAAAAATAAAACACAAAAGTTATGGTTTTCAGCTGATCATATGCAAATTTTAACATTTTTTATGTTTTTCGGATTTTTGAAACTTTTTTTGAAGTAATTATTATGAAATGCTTAATAAAAGGTGCAATGTAATCAATTATCAGAATTTGAGTCCATTTGGAGATGATCAGAAAAAGAATTCTGGATTTTGAAAAAAATGCTCAAATTTAGTTCCAAAATGTACATTATTAACAATTAATTGTAGAACTAATATTTGAAAAAAATATGTTGGAATTTTAAAGTTATGTATTACAACAATGATCTTGTGGTGGGTTTCTTAGTAGCGAAAAATAAAATGAAGCAAATAAGTGTTTGTTTAAATGTTCATTATTGCATTGATATTTTAAAATGATAAACTTATTTTATTTTCAGACTTGCATACAAATATCCTTGCTTGCCGTGTTCCTATGTACACTATATCTTTGCCCGAGGCTTAAAATGAGATTTTCAGAAAATTTAAAAAGGTTATAACTTTCAAAAACATTTTCACAATTTTTAATCGAGTTTCCTTGGGTTTGCGTTAAACAAAGAAGTGAATATGTTGTTAAAAACTTAAAGTTTCATAAATCAACAAACCTCAAACGTGCCTGAAATTCACACTGAAACTGGCTGGTCAATTTACTTACAATTAGTATGAATTTCTTTTCTCAAGTCTAATTAAATAAGGATTTTGAAGTTTCTGAGAGACATAACATGTTCCTAATTTGTTAAACCATAAAAACCGTTATAATGTACCAAAATCCTTTTTGGGCAGATTCTTCACTTAATTTCACGCTTTCTTTCTTCTATCACATCAGCACTTGTCAGCCAGTAATGACAACTTTGTTGCTGTGTTTACAATTTGCGACTTGATACATTACCATTATACTTTTTATGCTTTATACGTAGATTGTTTATTCATTCTCATTGCAAGTTGTGACAAAACTGTGCAAGATTCGTTTTTGTTTTCTTTGAATAAAAATGCAATAAAGAGTTATAAAAAAGCTCAAAAGTCACTATTCCAGTTTCTGTTTGCATCCATGCCAGTTTCGTGTATTGCGAACCTTCCAGAACTATCCTGAATTTGACGTCGACGAATTGTATATAAACGACGTGTTTTTGCTATTATTTTACTTCCAAATCAGTCAAATATTCCTGGGCATTTACAACAACTCAACAATTGAGAATCCAAGGATAAATAGACTTCCTTGCTGACTTATCATCACTATTACCATCATGAAAGCATCTTATGTCCCATTTCTGTTGACCGTATTTCTCTTCTTCTTTTTCATCTTGATAATATTAATCTTCAGCGCAGCCCTTGGTCACTTGAGCTTTTCAAAACCGCAACTTTACCTTATCCAGAACCCGATTGTGGAAAGCAAATCGCATTTTGGATAAAGTAATTTTGATATCAGCAATAAAATTTTTGGCAAGTTAGGAGTGTGTCCTTGTCTTTTGAAAACAAAAACTTTACATGAAAAATTAATCAATTATCAACAGCATCGACAACTGACGGGAAGCAAGGTGGCATAGTTCTATGCGTGATACTAACTTTAGGTAATACGGTAATTGAAAAATAGTAAGGGTGCAATTAGATCAATTCATAATTTTTCAAATTATATGTCAAACATTTCATCAACATTTTTAAAACTTTGGAAAGGTATTTCGCAGTTTGACAATTTATAATTGTATGTTTTACAAGTCTACATAATACATGAATCATAACATACATTCAACTTAAATAACTGTAGACTAATAAAACGATTTTTTATTTTTCATACAAAATTTTATTAGCCACGATTTTGATTCTCAAGAACATTTTTACTTCTTTGATTGTCTAACTGTTACTCCAACAGTAGCAAGAACAAGCAGCACAATATATCCTATCAGAATAGCAAATCCTGGCCAAACTTGCGGGTGAGTAACCGACCATCTGCGATTCATCAACGACCTAAAGGCGTCTGTTGACCAAGTCACTGGTAGACCAATTGCAAAATCCTGCACAAATTTTGGAAGTCCTTCCAGTGCAGTATATACTCCACTTAATGCACCATTTGGAAATATAACAATCAGTATCATTAATACTGCGTTGATTTCTTCGCTAAAGAGTACTCCAAGAAAGAATCCAAAAACCATTCCCAGAATACTCTGAAGTACTAAAATCCCTAACATAGGGATAACAAGTTCAGGGTGTGTGAATGGTCCTGGTCCAGACGAGAGAATATAGTATAGCACTAAATAGGACACAATGGACTGAATCATAAACATAGCCATCTCTGTGATAGCATAACCCATCAAAATCTCCAACCAGTTAGCACCACATGCAAAGCATCGTTCCACAACTCCAAGCCTTTTCTCGTTGATAAGTCGTATGGCCACCAGAGGAGGAAGAATAAGCATAAGGCTGCAATTCCAAAAAAAATATTTAAAACTTGGTCAGTTTATTAAAACTGCTAGCTAGATAAGTATAGTAGCCTTTTGAATTAACTGGCATTATTACTAAGTCAAATAACCGGGTCCAACAAATTCCTCGAAACTTGCCTTACCAAAGTCATCAGCCCTGTCAATGTACTATAATTGTATAGAAATATGTATAAATGTATTTATCCAACTTACTCAAAATGTAAATTTTAAAAATTTTGCAAGCAACAACCTTAAGCGAGGACAATGCAATTTGCTCATCCTTTTCAAAAGTTTGAACTGTAGTTTGAAGCACATTTACAATATGTCTGTAAGTAAGGGTACCTATCACAAATCAAAGTATTAACTTAAACTGCCGTTTCTAATGTATCTTAATTATTTTTAAAAATTACTTGATTGGTCCATATTCAAAAAAATATTTGAAGAGTTCCAAACATTTTCACTGACCAGGCCTTCGTTGGACTTGGTTACTTGCCTTTTTTGAACATTGGTTGTGTAGTTCTGAGGAAATGTAATGTAACCCCAAATCTTGCCCGCTTCTGCAGCATGTTTAACCGTTGCCAAGGAATCATAGCATTTCTTTTGGAGATATTTATAATATTTAGGTATTAGCTTAGATTTATATTTACATGTTTTTATTGAGTAATATGTTGCTATGTACTTACAAGCTTTATAATTCTGGATGGAATCTGTTGAAGGAAGCTACAACTTAGGTACTCCGAGTTGGTGGTCCAATTTGAGGACAGATCTTCACAGCAAACCTTACTGTTGGCAACCTCATGGTTTAACACGCCTAAAGAAAAGCCTTTTGGTTCCTTAGCTACAATGCTAGCTAACAGCAAATACACGGTAGGCCAAAGTATAAGGGATAAGGAGACACTAAAAGATTTCAAATAAAATTTAAAATGCATTAAATACTTCTTTGACAAATTAAATGTAGTGTTATTTTAATAAAAAATTCTAATTCTGCATTACACCGGGGTCCGAATCAAGTTTCTGAAGTTCTTTTTAGCAAACGCAGCAATCCTTCCCTTAGAATCTTCAAATTGGGACAAATTCAGGCATGCAAATTGTTTTTGCTGATGTTTATTATTTCCGTTTAGGTATAGTCTTTTGTCAGGTAGTTGGTTAGAGTGTGCTGAAGAAGAAGCCTCATGAATATGTTCCTGTCTGACGCATAGACGCCTAAAAGCATCTTCTAAGCATCTAACATTCAAGCGACTAACTAATACTTCAGGATTTTCCTCCGCTACCAAGCGTCCATTTCGCATTAACCCTACAAGACCTGAGGGTTTCGCTTCTTCAATGCAATGCGTAGTTACAATTACTGTAACATTCTTAGTGGATGATAACCAAGTTAGGTGCTCCCAAATTCTAAAAAAATTACATTTACATATTCATCAGAAATAAAAATAAAGTAAACATATTAAAATTACATGTTTCGCATTAAAGGATCCAATCCATTGGTGGGTTCATCCAGCAGCAGAAGGTCTGGTTCGTTGAGCAGTGCCACAGCTAAAGAAACCCTTCGTCTTTGTCCTCCACTTAAACTGCCAACGATTCGGTTTTCGCTCGGAAGTTCTAATAACTCCCTCAAGTAATTAATTCGACTTTTAATATATTCAAAGTCAAATTGGTTTTTTCCGCCGTTAAACAACTGAGCAAAGAAAACGAATGTTTCATAAATGGAGAAACTAGTGTATAGACCAGACTCCTGTGGCATATAACCAATTGTTTGCCAACGAGAAGAGGATACGGGTACTTCTTCACAGCCAAATACGGATAGGATTCCTCTATCTAGTTTGTGCTTTCCGATTAGTATAGATAAAACCGTGGTTTTACCGCAACTTCTACTACCTAGTAGACTGTATCTATAAATGGGAATTAACTTTAGAAAAGACTTCTAGGTTAGAGCACAAAAATTATTTTTTGCACTTACAGCGTAGCCGTTGGTACCATCATACAAAAATTTTCAAGCACGTTGATACGGTTTTCTTCTGAATTGCCTTTGAAAGCTTTATACCCATTTTGTATAGCAACCGCCAAAGATTGATTGTGCGACATTTTGAATATTTGTGAGTTAAAGTTGTGCTCAAAACATAATACCACTCTCGTAGTTGACTTTTAAAGAAATATGAAAACGTAAAATTTCAAAATAATATGTAAGTCCATTGGCTACGTTCTCACAAATGAAGATACTGCACTGGAGCAACGTATCAATAGAACTGATTAATGATTACAAAATTGGTATTGTTCTCGAATTTCAAATTCGTTAAAATATTAGTATACAATTAAAGCAGTTTTTTATAAAACGTTTTCCTTGTTGTTGTCCTACTTTGCATCGTTCCAAATAATGTACATTTTAAGTTAAAAGAAACGTTAATACGTTCATACCGAAATACTAAATGATTTTGTAGTAATCTTTATGACTTCATTAAACTTGGATTTTCATATGTTTATGTGTTTGCTCAATTCACATGTCAATCTTATTGCGTATACTGGGTTTGCTTTATTCCATACTGGGTTTGTTAAGTTTTTGTCAGCACCATCCTGGGTCAAAACTTCTCACATAATTTAGAAAGGATATATAACTGTAAAGACGCTCGTGTGTAAGCATAAAAATTATACTGACAAAAAAAAATTTGTATGCTATTCTGAAAATAAATGTAGTTTTGAAATATTTTTAAATATCGCTATGGTTAGAAATCACGTTATTGAAAGCAGCAAATGAGCCATGTAGAAAATGTGTGATAAATTATGCATGATTGCTTCATTCAAATGCTCTTGTTGAACATACTTCTGAATTTCGAATGTACCATTACATGGAGCTAAAAACGGTAAGTAAAGAAATCGAAGGGGATTAGTATCCAAAACGGAATGTATATTCATATATGGCAAAGTTAATTGGTACATTACTTTTCATACGTACAAGATCACTCAGATTGATCATTAACAGCACAAAGCATCGGGATCGTTTACTTTTATTGTTTTATTAGTATTTCCTTATTCATTTATAAAATAAGTACATTCAAAGGTGTAAATTATCTTGCACCTATGTTTGCAAAAGAGTTTGAACCTGTTCGTTGTAAACTGAATGTCACGTAGTCCCAAACGTCAAAATTTGTTCATATTTGGTTGATTATATTTAATTATCTTTAGACTGAATTGCGAGGATTGCGCCTTTCTAAACATTTTTTTCAATTCTAGCAAGAAATCTTATTTTAACAGTATGTTGTGCACTAGCTCGAATTCACTGAATTTTTTATATTATGATAAAGTAGGATCACAATGCTGCTGCAATTAAGATTTTATAAAACTGCTCTGATCTGACAGTTTGATGGTAATTTTAACTGAAAATTTTTAATTCATTTTTAAGTGACGCTTATCTATGCGCTAGACTAATTTTTATTATCAGGAACTTACGAGAGCGGACAAGGTAGTAAAATAAATGAATATCTTAGAGAACATGTATTATTAATGTTATGGCGATTATGAATATTGATTTAGATTCAAAGTTTGAAAAAGGAAAAAACGCATTATGCAGAGAAAAAATGTTTTGGTGTTATACATGTCAACCATCATAAATATCATGTTACATCATCATGTTAGTCCCATATCTAACAAAAGTAAATTTGGAGATGCAGTGGAGCTGCGTACACCCAATTTAAATAAGGAAAACAACTTCGCTTTCCTTAAAATGACACATTATGCACGTTCGACAGAGGTATGTAGTTCTCAAGAAAGAATGCATCATGTAATCTAACTGGACATAATATATAAACTGCTTACTGTTCTTTTATGACAGTGTTGAACACTCTGCTTTAATTTACTGTAAATGTGAAATCCGCATTTCAGTTTTATCATGGAATAGAATATTTCAGAATATTATCTACTGGCGACTGTTTGTCGCCTCGTCGTTTAATGTAGAATGTAAATTTAAGCTAAAAACGTTTGTTTCTGTTGTACTTACATTAGCAGCACATTTCAACATTAAACATCCATAGTAAATAAACCATTAAAATGCTCGTTGCTATGGTATTCTAATGTTTATTTCACTGTAGATGTCTGTCCAGTTTTGAAATTATTCGCCTATTTTAAAATTATTTGCCTGATTTAAAATTGCTTGGTTAAAAAGTTATTCGTCCAATGTAGACGGACGGAAGGAAAGACAGACACACTACATGTTAAAATAACTAATCTGCAACAGCAGCGAGCTAATAAATGATGATCTCATCAAATGTTTAAACGTAATTCAGAAGCATGCTGGACTTGCCTTATATAGCTGTTTAAACAGTGCAAGCCTAGTAGCTTTCATACTAATATACTTATGAGATCTGTTCTTAAAACTTTTTATCTTATCTCATTTAAGCTTGAAAGCTTATTTTATATTTCATCATAAAGGCTCATACTTACTCATCAAACTGTCTTCATCTGTATATTATACGCTTGTTCTTTGCCTGCACAAGCAAAATCCACAAGTTGATCTCTAATAAGCAAAGCAATGTAAAAATATTAGAATATTAGTTTCAGTCAATTGTGGTACTTGTGTTCGTGCATACCTATTGCTTTTCTGACATGTATTGTTATCATTCAAGCAGTGTTAAATTGAGCCAATACCAATGAATACTTAATGATTAATAATCACATATAGTAAATTTATTATTGAATTAATGTTGGGCGAATAATTATGGCCAATAGAAAGAGAGACGGAGTGTTTCATGGTCAAAAATAAGTTAGATGTAATGCTACAACAAAATCTGTTTTTAAAACAGTGTGACAATTTGCTTGAAACTTTTTAAATGACATTTTATAAAAATTGCTTGTTATCTAACAGTGTTTGATTTTTATACACTTTACAATTCTGGTTAACATAAAAGTGGACATAAAGTGTAAAACGTCGATCATTTTAGTTAATATATAGTTTAGAAGTCTTATAAGTTAAACGTGCGTTTCTCGCAACTTTCACTTTGCGGAGTTTAAAAACTCACCATTGCAAAATTTTCTAAATTGAGCAAAACGGTTGTCACAAATTTTGATTTGATTTTGTTGATCAATTGATCTGAACCGTGGCTTCTGCCTGCAAACAGAAGCTATGTCTTAACGTAACAAATATATTCTGGTGATAATCCGTGTTATCTGTAAAACGAAGCTACATATGCATTTAATAGTTTTGCATGCAAATTGCATACCTTTTCTGTTCTTCATAGTTAAGTGAAAATTCTAACATGCCAGAATTAGCAGAAAATCTGGATCATAATACACACAAGACAAACGTAAACAGGCGTCTTCGAACCCAAGATGAACGGTTAGCTGTTTGCTATTAATTTATATGGCTACACACATTGTTTGGAAACCAATTTCTAAGTTTCAAAGCATCTAAAACCGTTTCATGACATTTTTAGAGTTATACAACAACGGAAGCTGATTTATTTTGTGGGACTCCTTGTTCTGATAAAAATCGCAGTAGTAGTTACATTGGTTATTTTACTGCTAAATGGAGTACTCTATCAGGGAATGAATCAGGACCTATCCTCACATTCAGACAGCAATGCTACCAACGACGACGAGCTTGCGACTTCTAAAAATTTGCATGATTTTTCCGAGTTCGATTTACACAGGTTTTGCGCAGACGCTTCATGCAGCAAAGCTGGTAACTTAAAAAAGGTTGTACTAAAAATAACTAATATTACCTGAAATAAAGTAAAATTTTATTGTTCTTTTGTATTTTGAAGCAAAGGAAATTCTAAGTTCGTTGAACACTTCCGTAGATCCATGTGACAACTTCTACAACTTTGCGTGCCAAGGTTGGCTTGCACAAAATCCTCGACCGGACCACGCTGATAAATGGGGTGTATTTACCAAATTGCGAACGCAGGCACTGCACTTGGTCATTGGTACATATGCACATAAAATATTTTTCAAATTAACACGAATCGATTTACGCTAAGCAAATTTTAAAATATTTTTTCGTTTAGATATTCTAAACAAGTCTGTGGAAACTGACGAATTACCCGTACTTTTAACAGCCCAGCGTTTTTACCAGAAATGCTTAGAAGCCAATAGTAATGCTAACCAAGACAAAGGTACAGAAGAGCGAGATATGCAATTCATTCTGGACAAACTTGAGGAATATGGCGGTTGGCCAATTTTGTATAAAAATGGTACCTGGAACAGTACCAGATTCAGCTTAATGAAAACGATTTTTGGTATTTTCACCGAGTTTGACTTATCCCAGCTAGGATTTCTCCCGTTTCACAGTTTATTAAAGAGTACTTCGCCAGAAAATGTTTTTGATAGTTCTAGTGTAATGGACACATCAACAGAGAATTTAGCGATTGTAGCATTTATTGTGAATATTACAAGCGACCTTTTACAATTTTCATCCAAAAACTACACCTATGATAGAAACTATTTGGAAAGTAAAGCATGGGAAATTGTCTTAGTTCGAAGAGATTATGAAAACTTTGAACGTCAGGTTCATATTGCCAAAGGATTTGAATCAAAAGCAACTGGAAATACTGTGGATAGTTGGCCACTTCTACTGGATACTAACCCGGATGAAGTAAAATTATCTAAACTTACAATTTTCAATATTTTAAACCTAGTATCTGCTTCAAAATGTTTAATTGATTTCCTTTGTAGATTGATGTCTCAAAGCAGCTCAGTTCCTTATACGGAAATATTTCTCAGTTTGTAGGCGGATTAAAATCTTATTTTAGCCTTAAAGATGAAAATGGAACATTAAAAATAGAGGCAATTGCCAACTACTTTCATTATCAAATGATGTATGGGATGGTTTATCTCTCAGGAATTAAAAAGTTTCATGAGTACGACAACACTCTGCGCAGAGTTGTATATGGTACAACTAAGGATGTTCCTACAGAAATGCATTGTGCCGACGAGGTTCAAAAGAAGTTTCCTCTTGTGCTTGGCAACGCATACTTGAATCGAAAAGGGTTTCAGCAAACAGAAAAATCTGTTTTGAAAAACTTGTCAGAATCTCACCAGACTGCAGACACTTCTCAGTTTGAACAATTTGCACAGGTTTTACTTATATTTGATTAAATATAAAGTTAAAACTTTTTTTAGAAACTTGTAAATTCATTTTACATCATATTTCATTGCTGCGTTTAGATTTATGGGCTGTTTGATGATATTAAATCTGAGTTTCGTGATCTAACATTTAGAAGCAGGAAAGACTACATTAATGGAAGTGCACTTCGGGAAGTTCTTAAAACCGTCAAATTTTGCCCTGGGTATCCCACTTGGATTCTGAACAGATCACGGGTTCAATCTGAGTATAATGAGGTATTAAAAACACTATATTATATACATGTAGAATATGTAGAAGTTAAATATATAGATAGGTTCATGCACTTCATATTATGCAAATTTACATTAATTTGGATATTGTTACTTGGATAGATTAGCTTTCCTAAGGACCATCAACATTCTAAAAGCTACATGGAACAAAGTATTGAAATCAATAAATGGACTGCAAACACACGGTTTGACCGGCTGTTCGTTCATAGAGAATGGTATTTTTATATACGCTTTTGCATAAGTTATTTGGAAAGAGAATTTCTAATTATAATTGTTAAACTGATTGTATATAAAGTATATGGTCCAGCTTTCCGGGAATTCCGGATGCGTACAACAGATTTGTAACTAGAGTGCGTAAGTATCTACTCCTTTAGTATTCATGAAACGCTTAAACAATTGCTTAACTTATTATGACATGCTGATTTACTCTTTTGTCTGCTTGTGTATGCCATTGCAGATATTTCTGATGGGATGTTGCAATTGCCGTTCTATGACCCATTTCTGCCAGCGCAAGAACAAATATTTTTCAAATAATAATATGAAATTTCAGCAGATATTGTTTTACCTTTTTGTGCAATTATAGATCACTAAATTATGGACGGCTGGGTTTTATTATTGGTCATGAAATAGCGCATAGCCTTGTTGGTTTAGGTAGTTAGAATTTCATTTCTTACTTTAAAGTTACTTTAAAAAATGTATCAAACGGTGCAAACCATAATTTATAGGTTGGTCAAAATTTGCAAACAAGACAGCAACGCCAATAGCACAGTGCCTAATTGAGCAATATAACAACTACAAATTTGATGACCCACAGGACAAAAACTTAAGCGTAGATGGAGAACTAACTCTCACAGAAAATTTAGCGGATAATGCTGGTATACTAGCGGCTTATAAAGCATACAAAGCAAATTCCTATTTAAAAGATGGTGATAGCACACATAAACTAAACGGACTTGAGAAGTATACTGATGACCAACTATTTTACATTGGATTTGCTCAGGTAGATTTAAAAGTTTATAAATATTTTTTGTATGTTTTGGAATTATGTATACAAACATATTACTATCAAGACTTTAAAACTTTATTTCAGAACTTGTGTCGAACTGCAACCAAAGAAAGCATACGAAAGTACTTAGAACGTGACGTACACAGCCCATGCCAGTTTCGTGTATTGGGAACGTTACAGAACTCACCAGAATTCGCACAAGCTTGGAAATGTCCCGTAGGATCTAATATGAATCCAAAACCAACTGAAGGAAAAGATAAATGTATTGTATTTTAGATTGGCTTAGTTAAATCTACATTAATGCACCAGCGACCAGCAATTATTGTATCGGTTTTATTAAATTATTTTAATAACTAAGAATTTATAAGCAATCAATACATTTTTATAACAACTTTGTATTTCATTTTTTAGATTTGTATAGATACTAGATACCATCTCATTTTTAGCCTCAAGCAATTACCGATTTAAAAAAAAATTTGTACATATTCCGTATTAAATTTTATTAAGTGTCTTTGAATATGAATGTCGTTTATCTATTTTACAATCAGTTTACTTATGTAGTTTTAAGCTTTTTCTGAGCATGCGCAGCAACACAACGCATTAAGAATCCGACGACAAATTGACTTCTGTGCTGCCTTAGCATTCTCAGTTCTGATCACCTCCATTATCCACATGTTTATCACAGGTTCCAGTGATTGATCATTCTCTTGGTCATCTGGTAGACGATAAAATGCAACTTCAAGAAGCGGAAGCTGATTATACTTAAAGTTTATCAGAAAGTGTAATCCCGTGCTATAAAAGCAACCCACAAGCTTCAGCTTTCTCAACAACGGCATCTCTACCTTCCCTTTAAACTCATCCACATTTTTACCAAAAGTCCAGCATTGGCTTTCCAAGTAAAGCTCAATGAGTGTTTCCTGAAAAGTTTCCAGTGTCTGGAAAAGCTGAGTTGGGGTAAACTGACAATCTTTGGTAATGACTACTGAGATTAGTTTAATTGGTGCTTGCAAAGCCTCAACATTTGCCAAATCCCCAGGGGAGTACACCTCCACTTTTAAATACTGTAATAGCGGCATACTGGCCGGAAGTGTGATTAGATTGTACAGCAGGGTGAAATCTTGTAGTTGGGCACCATACGCCAGGGTTAAGGCTTCAATGGTCGCTTTAAGAAATTGATTATTATATGTAGAATCCATCTTCAAATTACTGAAACACAAGTGCAGAGTCTCCAGTTGTGGTAACACTGCCAGTGGATTGTTCTGCCAAAAACGGTCTAACTCTTCAGCCCAAATAGCTGCTTTGCTATCCGCCCAGTCAACTCGAGAAGTTTCACACAACTCAACCAGAGCTTCACCCGAGTCAACATTTTGTGCGAGCTTGAGTTTCTTTAAATTTGGGGTACGTTCCAAAATCCATCTTATAAGGACAACTTGTTCCAATGGATTCAAACTGACAATGGTAGTCAAATAAAGAGTATGAATATTTTTGCCAAAATCCTGGAAACGGTCCATCTGAGTGTAGTCCACAAGTTTTGCTCTTGACATGGCACGCTTTAGTTCAAGAATGGATTTAAGGCTGTATTTGGGCCAATTCGGACTCACATACCGTGTGAGATTGAACTTTCTGTCATGGCGCTCGTACGCAACTTTGTGATTGTCTTTTAGCACCTTGTCCACAGTTGACTGGACTGTCCTGTTTACCTTTTGAAGTTTGAAAATTGTCATTATGTCCAAGTAACGGCAAACATGGGGCAAGCTGAGGCAAAATCGGGTTAGCATCCATTCTTGCTTCCGGTCGGATTCAAAGATTGAGCGAAATAGTGGGTGGACATTGGCAGTGGCCCAGCGGTCAACTGGTTGGTTCAAACGGTCAAAAACGTGATTCCAAGCCTGAGTAAAAATGGATTCCAAATAAATACTCAAGTTTCATTTTAAATTTAATTCTCAGTAGGCTTACGTCACGAGTCAAAAGGAACAACGGATGCACTTCCTCCATTTGGTCATTGTCCACTGGTAGCTTGAATAGACGAAAAACGTGATTCCAACCCTGTTCAAAAGACATGATGATAAGAAAATATGGTTAAATGGATTGGCTAAAAAGTAATTTGGCATGCTTACATCACGGGTCAATAGGGACAACAGATCTATCCCGGCCATTGTCATTTCATTTATTGCAATATATTACAGCATAAGTAGTTGGCATTTGATACTAGCCAATGTTCAAAAAAAAGTATAAAAAATATATTGGGAATGTTGAGGATGGTTGAAGCAATTTTACAAAAATTACAATATAATTTGTATTACAAAAATAGTTTTAAGAGTGTATCCACAGCACCGATCACAGGCCGGAATCGAGAAGATAATAATATTTTATTTTTGAGTGTATGCTGAGATGAATAACTCATGTTCTTTTGTATGAATGCCTGCTAATTGGTAAAAATGCTGGATCGGTTGACTATATAGCCTTGTGATCATTAAAACAACGATTTTGTGATTAGATAGAAATGCGTTTATGATAACCTGTTTTGGAATAAATAGTCTCTAGCTTCTTGTCTTTTGTCATTCCCAACCATAATCGTCTATTTGCAATTATGTCGTTTTAACCAAGTGAATATAAGTATGGCATCTATATTTAATCCAAGTGAATGAATCAAATCTACTTGTATCTACTTGCTTTGATTTAATATAGCAGATCGGATCGGTTTTCATTACCTGTCAGAGATTGAATCAATGTGACTGGAAAGTTGTGTTGTATATATTAAAATTATTAATGCCTTTTCTTTTTACCATTATAGATTCGCACACACGTATGTTATCATAAAGATTAAAGATAAATTGTGATAAGACTTCTTATCTGTGCCATAATAAACGTTTAACATGCCTAGGCAAAGGCTTCGCCAACTCCCGACAGCCATATTTCGAAGTTACGAGAATCGAAATTATTTGTGTTTTGGTCGATAACTGGTGTCAGTCTAATAGTAACACAAAAACATTCAAGTTAAATAAAGTTAACGCAAGGAAGTTATAGCCGTTTTAAGCTTAAATGTGTTTGAACATTTAGCGGTGTAAAAATGCAATTTCGATGAATTAAAAAATTTGGCTATTTTGGAATAAACATAAACAAGTAGAGGAACAATTCGTGACCTTAAAAACATCAAAAAGTTAATTATTTTTTAAATTGCCCTGTTAACTTTAACTGCGATTATTAACATTCCGCCACCAGTGCCGAGCCATATTTTTGCGGTTTCTGGTACTTTGGACACCGCCAATTCTAACGGCGTTCTTATTTGGCTCGGCATCGGTGGCGGAATGTTAATAATCGCAGTTAAAGTTAAATGGGCAATTAAAAAAATAATTAACTTTTTGATGTTTTTAAGGTCACAAATTGTTCCTCTACTGTATATGGTTATTCCAAAATAGCCAAATTTTTTAATTCATCGAAATTGCATTTTTACCCCAATAAATATCCTGACAAGTTCATGAAATACAAATATGATGACTTCGTTTTTTGTCGGGAGTTGGCGTAGCCTCCACCCAGACTTTACGATAATACTTAGATAAGTTATACGAAATTTTATAAAATTGATTAATGTAGTGTTTACTATAAAATTATAGTAATTAACAAGTTTAAAGGAATCAGCAGTTTTAGATCAACTTTTTATTCAATTTTGTAGCTTTATGTAAATAGCATCTCATTTTAGCTTCAACCAATTACCGACTTATACTGATCAAGCCAGTGCCAGTTTTTTACGTAGTAGATTTTCTTGAGGATCTTTACATTTGCTTTTTATTTTAGAATGAATATAATTAAAATTACTCGTATGTTCCTGAGATACAGCAACACAATGCATTGAGAATTCCGCGATATTGTGAAGTTCTTGTTGGTATCACAGCACCATCATAACCATTATGATCCCATCGATAATTAGCTCTTATCCACCTTCCGTAGTCCGTCTTTCTCATCTTCCTTTTCCGCTTGTTCCACATAATCTCCAGCGGCCCCACAGATTGTTCATTCTCTTGGTACTCTGGCGGATGCCACAGGTCAATTTCGAGAATCTGAAGCTGTTTAAAGTGCTTCAGAAAATGTAATCCAGAGCCATGGAAGCAACCGATAAGCTTCACCTTCTTCAGCAGGGGCAACTCTGCCTTCTCCAGAAACCAATCCACATTCTTACCAAAAGTCCAGCATTGGCTTTTCAAGCTGAGCTGAGTGAGTGTTCCTTGAAAAGTTTCCAGACTCTGGAAAAGCTGGCCCGGGGCAAACAGACAACCATCCTTAACAATCACTGAGATTAGTTGTAGTGGTGCTTGTAAAGCCTGGACACTTGCCAAGTCTTCAGGAGTGTATAGATTCACTGTTAAATCCTGCAATAGTGGCATACTAGTCGGAAGTACGGTTGGATAATACATCAGAAACAAATCCCGTAGCTGGTTCCCATATGCCTGGGAAAATGCTTCAATGGTCGGTTTACCAAAGTCACTCGAAGTAGAATTCAGTAAATATTCATGAGGGTCGAGACACAAGGACAGGGTCTCCAGTTGGGGCAACGCTGGCAGTGTATTGTCTCGCCAGAAAATGCGTAGTTGCTCAGCTAAGAACTGATGTCTTATTACCCACCAGTTAATTCTACGATTAGTGATAAGGCTGAATTTCTTCAAGTTCGGAGTACGCTGTAGGACCCGTCTTATAAACTTTGCAAGTTGTACCGGATTGTGAATAGGATTGATACAAAGAGAAAGCCTGTGAATCCCTTTGCCAAATTCCTGGAAAAAGGGTATGTAATGCCCTAAAGGGGCCACACGTGACATCTCATTGAAGACCACGTATCCTCCCACAATTTTTGCTTTTGGCATGCCACGCTTCTGTTCCAGTAAAGATTCTAGATTGAAGTCCGGCATATTAGGGTCTAGATATTTCCTGAGATGGAACATGGGTACGGGATACAGGCAGGGAGTTTTGCCTCCGAATTTGTGAGAATCTTCTAGCAATCTGTCCACCGTTGACTGGATCGACCTTTTAACCAGTCGTAGCTTGATCAAAGTTGTACCTTCCAAGTAACCGCAGACATGGGGCAACGTCAGGGTAAATAACGTCAAGATCCATTCTTGCTGACGATCGGCTTCAAAGATGGAATGAAAAAGGGGGTGGGCATTAGCAGTAGTCCACCGGTCAACTGGTTGCTTCAGTCGGTCAAAAACGTGGTTCCAATCCTGTACGAAAAAGGAGTCCAAATAAATACTCCAACTTTAGAAATAATTTAATCAACAATTAGTGAATTGGCTTACGTCACGCGTCAATAAGGACAATGGGTGTACCCCTTTCATTTTTATCTACACTTTTTGGGAAGCAAGTCACATCATGGATAACGCAATTTCGATATCAGGAAAAAAATTATTTTGGAAAGTTCAGGGTTTGTCCTTTAAAAAATATATTTAAAAAAAACAAACAATGTAATTTTTGTCACCGTATCCACAGCATTGACAAAAGACCGCAAGTAAGGTGACATATAATATTATTATACTATTCCTAGTAATATAAGTCTAATATAAATAAATAAGCAAATCAGTCTCTCACATATTCCAATGAAATAAAACACTATTTCAGCATAATTTCATTTCTTTAGCTTTTTCCATTTTACTGAAGCTTTTTGTATGTAAATGTTATTTTCAGTTTTACAAATTATTATACTTTTATCTTCTAAAAACTTAGGTAGCTATCATAATACATACATCCAACTTTAATAATTGTAGACTAATACAAAAGTTGTCATACGTACTTTACTAGTTATTATTACAATTTTAATTCTTAAGAGAATTATTTAATATAAGAAAGATGTTATTTCTTTCTATGTCTAATTGCTATTCTAACAGTAGCTAGTACAAGCAGCGCAATATATCCTCTTACCACAGCAAATCCTCACCAAACTTGCGGATGAACACCTAACCATCTTCGATTCATTGAGACCAGAAGGCGTCTATTGATCAAGTCATTGGTAGACCAAATGTAAAAACCTTTAACAGTGAGGTAATGCTTCAACTAGGCAATACACTCCACTAAGGAACTATTTGGAAATACTATTACCAATATCATTAATACTGCATTGCTTTCCCAGCTAAAGGCTAGTAAATAAGACCAAGACGAATTCGCATCTGTAATATATATGTGTAATCCAATATGTTAAATTTTTTCAGTCACAAAGCGTCCACTTGGAAGAGTTTAAATGTGGTATGTACCATTATCGAGAATTCCAAACGGAAAGAATTTTGAATTGAGCGATTTACCAAACTGGGAAAGTGAACGTTGAATTCTCACTGGAATGCATGCATAACTTCGTCCATGTTCCCAGGCTCTCTCTACGCTGGATTCTTCTTGTTTTGATAGATTGCAAAATTCTCAGCACAGAAATATCATTCATTCGCTAAGACGCTGACACGGTTGAGATTTTGGGAAGTGTATGGAAATAAAAGATCATCTAATAACATTTTAAATGATGACATGCAGTTTTCCAGTTTTTAAATGTTGCACTTGAATCAAACTAATATTGAGCTGTTGCGTGAGGAGTGCCTATCAATTCCAACTTTGAAGGTATTGAGTCTCTACTTTAAAAATGCAGATGTCGACAGGATTCTCATCATGCAAAATTTATACGTTGTTTGTTATGAACTAGCTGACATTTCTACATTGACAATTGAATTTGTAGACTTGACAAAGCTTTACAAGATAAATGGAAAATTGATTGATTACAGATTGATGGTTTTGAAAGTAGGAAATCAAAAAACCTACCGTATTTATTCGATTTATACCCCCGGCTAAAATTTCAAATTTGACATCTCAAAGGAGGGTATAATTCGAGGGGGGTCATAAATCGAGGGGGGGCAAAATTTCAAATTTGATGGCACATTTTGAAAGGATTTTTTATTTTTGATGATAATTGACATTAAATTGTTGAGCTATAGCTTTGTTAGAATGCACTTTTGTATACAAAATGTGTCAAACGTATTGACAAAGTTTATCATATTCATAAAACTCAGTATAAAAGTGAATGTTTTTGTTTACTTTTGTATCTAAAATGAGAGGGGGCTATAAACCGAGGGGGGCCAAAATTTCAAATTTCTCCTCTCAAAGGAGGGTATAATTCGAGGGGGGTTATAAATCGAGCGAGGGGTATAAATCGAATAAATACGGTATATGATTTTCCACTGCATTCTGAAAGCTTTTGATGCACAATTTACAAACTGATAAAAATACTACTGGTTTCATCTGGTTACAATTACTGTCATTTCCGAAATTACTTTAAAAACATGTTGCGATATCAATAGCAATGCTGTCATTTATGACTATTTCAGCAGGAAATGTACTTTTGATTCATTTTGCAAAAATGATTTATTAAATATGCTATCTCTCGTTACGTTACACAGGAAAGATATTTGGATATTTGTCAGAGTATCCAAAAAATGAAAATTATATCACTGAAGTGGAATGCTTTTGACTTTTTTAAGTGGTATTAATTTACTAAACACAAATAACTCCATCATAAATCATCAGTCAAAATATTTGCATTAGTTTGAACAAACTAAAATATTATAAAATTTGGAGGGTCGATAAACCTTTTAGTTGAAATAAAGCGCATGAATTCGCTGTATTTTTCCGTTACCTTAATTCCATGAACTACATGGTAATTTTTTGTACGTAACGGTCACATGAGCATCATGTGCATAATATTAAACTGACGCAAATAACACAAATTCGTAATAAGCCTTCCGGGAGTTTTCTATTTTCAGTATTATTTGCAATAGAATTACTTCATTTGTTGCTTAATTAGTTTTCGTGGAAATTCATAATAAAAATAAATAATATGAAATTTCGCATTAGCCTGTGTTAGGTCAAGCGGTGTATCAAATAACTGTATAGTCAATATTTTTAACACCATAATGTCAGTTTGTTTTAACAAGTGAATCGATATTTTTTAACACACAATTTTTACACGTTTAATCACTTACCTTGAAGAGTCAGTTCCTGTTCACGTTCTGATAACTAAAAATGCAATTGTTTGGCAAATGCGCATGATGATCGGTTTACAATTTTACAAAACAAAATTGATAAGCACAAAGATATATCAAAGTGTTATCATTCTCCTGTCGTATTGATAACAATTGTTCAATACTTTGATATGACGGTTTTTCCATGCGTCATTGCTTACATAATTAAAACTTTCAAATATTGACAATCAAATATGTTCTGGAATGACACGTATCAAAACTTGTGACTTGTTTGGCCAGTTTGAAACTGAACGTTTACCAGTCAACATGTCATCATGGCGCAAGCAATACGTGCATTTAGTTGCCACTTCAAATTATATTATATCTATATTCAGCTTACGTTTCTTAACCTAGCATTAGCCACAAGCTTGATTGACATCAGCTCAGACTGTTTCACGGAATCAACACTTAGAAATAATAGTATCATACCACAATGCCAGTTACAAGTGGATCTATACACACGAAAAAAATGTGTAGAAAATTCAGGAATATACATTGTGCTTGACGAAGGGGCTAAAGAAGTCGTTTTGAAATGTGTAGCAGAAAATCCAATGAAAGTGGAGATTTCTACGGAAAATGGAAAGTTCTTATCAGTAAGATTAACTATATCTAAATTCTTTTATATCCTTTCTGTTTGGTTAATGATAATGACAATAACTTAGTTTTTATTTATATATAATAAAAACTTTTATTTCTAAATATTTATCAAGTACGGTGACAACGAACGATTTGTAGTAGTGCATAAAAGGAACGTAACACCCGCTTCAGAACAATATCATACCGTAACAATTCCTATTGTATATCAAACGGTATCAAATTCCTATAAGTTGGGGTGGTCAAGCCCTGTTTTGAAATACTCAATAAAAACTGTTGCAGAAGATGGTAAACCCAGAAAGGTGGAAATAGTAGTTATAAACGCAGGTAATAAATATTAACACACTTTGTATTAAAACTAGTGCAGTGTCATAAACTTTTTATCTATTCTGTAACCGGAACTGTTTTGGTATCAGCGTCCCCAATACTATTTAGCTTTGGCAGTCGCAAACCCGCATGTAAGACAGAATTGGTGAATATTCCATGTATATACGATTACACCACTCAGATTAAAACGCACAGCTTAACCAGGCCAAATGAGAAGGTTCAGTGAAACCCGTATTTATTTCTAAATTGCAGACGCATAAATTGCTTAAAATAATCGAAAAGTATTTATCTATTCAAAATTTAGGGAAATCAAATATCGCTAAATTCCAATCCAATTACGTACAACTACAACCCATTTACCGGCTTTCACTTCAATTTAAGTGAGAATCCAGATTTGTACGGAGATCATGAGTATACCTGTCATGGCGAAATCATATCTGACGATGCTAACACGGGAAAACTAGCGCAATGGACATCAGGCTTTGGTTTGGAATATCGAGCTGGTATGCAGGCAGTAATATATTAAGTGTTACAACTGCTCAATTGTAATTTTTAAAATTAAATGAAATTATAGGTAATAAAACGGTGACACCAGAAAATCCAAAGCTTGAATGCTGTTCGCGTCCATGCACGGTATATTGCGAGTATGACAAGCCAGTTCAAATGCGAGTTTCGGTATTAAACGACGGAAACAGAACTTATTTTGGACATCAAATATTTAAAACAGTGGATGGCAAAACTCGATATGGAGTTCAGTACACGAGTGAAGTCAATGATACAGTGGCGACCGCAAAATGCATTCTTGAACAGAATAATGCTACTTTGTACACGTGGAAAATCACGCATTACGGTAATTACTATGGTTTATGATAATATTTGATTGTGTGGGTAGGAATTGGTAAACACAACTTTATGCTTTTACCTATATTTTGTAAATTCAGATATTTTGCAACCAAAGGAGGAGCAAACTTTGCGATTTCATATTGACGCTGGAGGTTTAAAAAACAACGCAGAAAACGCACCACAGATTTTAAGATGTATTTCACAAAAACAAACAATCGAATCATTTATCAGTATACCATGCAATAATGAGTTTGAATGTGAGTACTACTCAAATTGTATTCACGAAGCAAAGAGTGTGAAAGCATGGCAGGCTAAATTTAAGGTAAATTTGTACTTATTTTTAAAATATCAACAATGAAAATTGTTAATTGATAATACAATTTATTTCTCAGACTGTTAAACATTGCTCCGGTTTCAAAACTTGGGGTAAACCATGCAACAATTCATTGCAAAGCTGTATGGAATTGACCTTGACTAGAAATAGCAGTGGTAGAATATTCTGCACAACAAATAGAAATGTGTCTTACGAGAGAAATTACTTTGTGGGGGTTGACGGTTCTTTGGGTTAGTTTCGGAACATCAATTTTGCTTCATATGCAAAGTTCACCCCTTGAAATAAAGTTAATTTAATATATTCTAGTTCTGGATCCGGAGCACAGACATGTTTCGCACTCAGCAGTAATAACAGCTCATTCTGACAACCAAGCAGACTTTTACGCAAATATTTCTTACTGGTTTACATGCGAATCAGCCTCTTATTATACTGAACATGGTTTGCAATGGAAACTGAAATGGAGGGATGGCACCCTAACATCACCAAATATTTCAGGTAGCAATTTTATAGTCGTTATATTTGATTTTTTCATATTACAACCATATGTTTATGTAAACTTGTTCAAAATAGAGAATATAGTAACAGAAGATGTTTGGACATCCTCAACAAATCCTAGCCGAAAAAGTCTAATTACGCTACCAAGTAAAGATGTAGTTGCCGTTATTTGCTCTGCGCCTCTAATTAATAACAATGGATGGATAGAGCACGAAATAGATCTGGGCACTGTTAAAAGTACGTTAAAGACTAAGTTTGCAAATAGCAACTCTCACAACAAAATTTTCACTGTAAACTAATGAGGTATTACTTAACTATGACAGGTGTAATGACTCCAACAATTCGTGTGCCAGCACACGCACGTTTTAGAGAAGGAGAAAACAGCTATATAGAATGCCATGCTGAGGGAAACCCATCACCGGAAGTAAACTGGAAATGGGATGAAAACATGAATTCAGTAAGTTTTACTAAAATGTACTTGAAATGTGTTACGAAGAATTTTGATATACTTACACATATTTTTGTATATTATAAAAACAGGATAATATAATTGTCGAAACAAACGGTTCAGTATCAAGATTGCTATTTGTGCCATTTACCCATCAAAATGAAGGGGACTACATTTGTATTGCATCTCAAGACGATTTTAAGAATTCTACAAAAGTGTTTATCGGACTGAAATCAAATCGTGCACATCATGCGGTTGTTACGGGACTTACAATAGTACTAATGACTGTGGCTGTTGTAGCTACCATTTTCATGAATTCTTCAAAACATCGACACGAAAGGCAGGAGACTACACAGGTAGAGAAAATCCCAATATCACAAAATTAAGATTTGTTCCAAATTTATTAATTTTGTAAAATTTGCAGATGACAATCACAGATGACGAATTTTACGAGTTCCTTAACGGAATTCCAGACAGCGACTGTCAGGAAGATTGTTTTCTCAAACCGGCTCTAGCTCTACCCTACGATGATTCATATGAGTTGGACATAGATCTGTTGCAAATCGATTATAAAGAAGTTCTTGGAAAAGGTCATTTCGGCGTTGTGTATAAAGGAGTTATTATCAATCCTAATCCTGATCAAAAATCAAAACCAAGACGAACCTACACTGCAGTTAAAACTTTGAAGACTTCTTCTGATAAAGACCACATTCTAAATTTTCTGTACGAAATCAAATTAATGATGTATCTACGAAAGCATCCAAATCTTGTAACCATGATTGGAGCTTGCACCAAAAATTGTAAAAATGGAGAGGCATACTTAACGCTAGAATTTTGCGATCATGGCACTCTCTTAGATCATTTGCAAGAATTGAAGGATATATCATCTCCCCGTCCTAGTTTGGAACTGGAACAGTCCCCTTCAGTTCCAAATCCAGTTCTTCCAAATTATTTGGGAATCGAAGAATTACCCATGTGCGATCTAACGGTAACCTCAACTTCGTCCTTTTCATCATCATTACCAGAATATGCAAACTGGCCGTATTATATTGACGATCAACATTTTGCTGATCTTGTTCGTTGGTCGTACGAAATTGCATGTGGAATGGAGTACATTGCAAGATTGAGATTGATTCATGGTGACTTGGCAACTCGTAACGTTTTGTTACAACGTCAGGGCAATAAATTGATTGCCAAAATTAGCGATTTTGGTTTGTCTCGAAAGCTTTATGAGTATGCGCACTATGTCACAGCTAAACAGGATGTTTTACCTTGGCGATGGCTTCCACCCGAAAGTATAAGGCAGTTGAAGTTTTCCATCAAGTCAGATGTCTGGTCCTATGGGATTTGCTTATGGGAGATATTCAGTTTTGGAGATGTGCCTTATGGTGGATGTAGCTATTCAATGGAATTTTTAGACATGTTGGATGAAGGGCATAGAAATCCTAAACCGAAAATTGCTACTTCACAGTTGTATGATTTGATGAAGAAGTGTTGGCTGTATGCAGCAGATGAAAGACCTCAATTTCATGAAATTAAACAGTTTTATGAGATGGAGTATGGGGAGGATTTAAGCAATCTTAAAAATAACTGGATTGAAGTTCATGACTCAGAAACTAGTTTGTAAAGTATTTATTGAAACATTTTATATTAATCATTGCAATAAATATACCGTAATATTAATACAAAGTACATGGCTGAACTGACTGCTTAATATAATTTTATTTGAATAATCATAAAGCAACATCAATACTTCATATCAGGAATGAGTAAATCCCACCATTTCAATAAATCCCATCCCAGTGGGAAAAAGGCTTTTCCCGGGAAAAAGTCCAAAATGTCCAAAAGTGCCTTAAATACACTGGTATATGAGATATTGTACACATTCAATTGGTATCACTTTGCCCCATTTTAAAGGCTTATTTTTGAACGGAAATTAAAACTAAAGCTTAAATTAAAAGGTATCAGGCAGCTGATTGCAGAAAATCGCCCAACCGGGCATTGCAAACAGCAGCTTAGTATTATTAGTGTGTACTAGAAAATATAATATGCTCATCATCAATAGAAGTAAACTCCATCGGCACTAACACCACAATTATCGACCATGACACGACAATTTACAATTGGTCATGTTGACATCATGTCAATGACATGTAAAAGAGATGCATGAAGTCAACCAACCGCATCGGATTTGAAACAAAACCGAAGAAGGAATCTCGGAATGACTGGGATAGACAGGGACAATGGTGCACGGAGTGGTAAATTTAACTCCAAGCCTAGTACCTGTCAACCTTTAACGTATGACCAGATTTTGGAAATTGTGACCAATTTTACGAGAATTAGTTAACTGCTTTGAGTTTTTAGATTTTACGTGTCAAGGTCTCCAGCTACGTTCATTTTCGGCGAGTGTGGCTTGAATCAAGGCCCTTGATTCCATGTCCCACTCCAATGAATGATGGCATTCGTTAAATGCACTTCTTGTCTTGTCATAGTCATGCTCATGCCTCGTGTTCAGTACGAGTTTGATTGAAACTGATTTATTTTAGTTAATCTCGCTAATCAAATAACTCCGACTCTGACACAGACTCCTCTGGCAAAAGAACACAGGTTTGTCTGGCACTGGCACAGCATTTCCCGGTATCGACTGATGTTTTGTGTGCTAACTAATTTATTATTTTTTGATACCGTTCTCCTTTATTTCTATAGCCTTCAATGCGTTTAAAACTGCTGTTTCTTGTTTTGTTAAAATTGTCGCTTCTTTATATATAACAGTGTTCTTCTCATTATGCCTCTTTTGGACTTTTGGACACTTGGATAGGGTAGGGTGGTATTTACCACCAACGCAGAGTGTATAATACCGTATTTTACCGGTAAAAACCGGGAAATGGGAAAAATACTTTATCCCACCTTCTCATTCCTGCTTCATATAATATATTAAAACTGTTTGAACTCACTCAAAACTGTCAGACTGACTAAAGCAGACAAAATGTTCACATTTCGATTTGCAACAAGCATTCATACTAACAGAAAAGAGAAAATATCCTATATTGTACATTACGAATAGATTTGTTTTTAAAGATGAATTCAAACATTTTGTTGTGCATCAAAAGCTTATAGTTAACTTGTAAGCGTTAATAGATTTTAGATGCAGTATGACATGTATACCTATTTACACTTTTTTCATCAAATATATACTTTGACGTGTATATATATCTTTCACCCTCCAGTCCTATTTCCTTAACAAAATAAGACTGACTACCTGATTAATTACAAACTGTTCAATATTTAAAGACGTTGTTGGTTCAATGTAACTAAATTCCCCAAAATATATCTTTTGTAATGGACACGAAGCCAAAAACAGTCTCAATTCCCGGTTTCGTTTTGTTCTCATTAGAATATTATGTTGGCAATTAGAAATTTTATACACGTCACCAAAATATGAGAAGGCAATCAAAAACATTATGCAAACGCAACATTGACCCCAGAATGTAGCAAACCCGATTTGCCAAGGTAACTTTGCTGAGCTTGTGGACGCAATAAGATCCAGACACACATAAAGCGTTGAAATGCTTACTAGCACTCCTGTCAAAACAAACGGAATGAAAACATAAGTAGATGTAATTTCACGATGAAGTTTCAATATAAGTTGAATTTTTCGAATTCCAAGAACAGCGATTCTGTTTTGATTTGTTAAGGACTCTACTTTCGTCAAGAACCTAGATTGCAATATATCAACCAAATTACTATTTATAGACATGAAAGGACAAAATATTCATAATGATTTTTAAGCTTACTCATAGTATCGATGTATAAACAGTCTAAATGTGAATCCAAAGTATAGCATGAGCCATATATGAAATGCCAAGTTACTATTAAAAGTGCCATAGTTAAAAGCTACACTAAACCATATAGCAAAACGTTTCAGTAGCTCCTCAGTCCAACTTGAAATAATATTATTTTCTGAACAATTGTTTAAACTTTGATATCCAATAAATATGGGCAAGCAAGGATACACAAAAATAATGGAACTGAATGGAATTATACAAAGAACAAGACAAGAGTTTGACACAAGCAGCATTTGAAGCATACTCCATTTGTTTTTTGAGGCACGATAGGATTTCCAGGTATTTTCGTATTGAAATATTGAATTAATTAAACTGCAGAGCAACAACTGAAACCTTAAGTTGACAAAGCCGTAGATAATTGCAGTGAGATTTGAGGAATTTAGGAAAATTGTAAATAGTCGAATGACTATGTTTAGATCATTCCAAATAAAAATAGTTTGGAAGATTGTAGCAGCGAAAAAAAGCATGCACAAAAAATTACGAATGATTATCCAATTCAGCTTTGTTGGTTTGCATGCTTGTAGAAAATTAGTTTTTGAATCCCACTCAAAAGGAAGAGCACTCCACACGTCATTTATTTTAAAACATTGTTGAAATACTTTACCAAGTTCATCATAAAACTCAATTTGCCCTTCCTTTGTCTTTTTAAATGCGTTAAACTTTTGAAATAAAACTTGCATAATCTTATGTATGTTTTTTAATTTGAAAAACTTTAGTTTTAACTAAGGGATACATCAACATGTTTGATATCGTTTCTAAAACGTACATTTTTAATAAAATTTAAGCTGACAAGCTCCAAGCTAACCACGTTGCTTTCACAATTTTATAGAACTAAACCTATACTTGCTGAAATATTCCTAAAAGGTTTATCCACGGGTTAGAGACGCTCGTGTTTCATCGGTTTGAAAAATGACACGCGTGTCATACAAACTGTCAAACACTGGATTGTCTAGTGAAACATACTAAAGAAAAACATACTGAATGAGCTGTTAAATTTTTAAAAGTAGAATGTGAAGCAGAACCCGCTTAGTTTTCATTGCGCGAAATAAACTTGTTCCTATGGTTCATTTTATGTGTGAATGCTTACGCAAAAACTCATGTTCTACACTGGGTTTTGATAATGCTATAGATAAAATAAGAATTATTTCATGTATAGAACTCTATGACATGTCATACAAGAATAAACTTGCTGTCATTTTCACGTGGAATGTAAAAATCATTCAAACCATCCATCAATCCATTTCAGTTCTTCAACTCTGTAGGTGTACATTTCATTCTTGTAAATTTGATATTAAGTCAAAGTTGCTTTGGCAATCACACATGTATCAAATAATAGTGTGAACAATAAGACTAGTGTGAGCAAGCTTACACAAGTTGTTCAGCCTAGTTTGGGAATTATACGGAAAATCCATGCTAAGGTATCTACTGGGATGGATAAATATGAAAAATTATGTTGAACGTAATATCCAATTAATTAAGTTAATCAAGTCTTTTAATTGTTACATATCCTGTCATTGCGAACATTGTTGTAAATTTGTAATCGGATTATAACAAAACATAAAATGAAAATGATTTTTTGTCATTTGTAAATGACAATCTAAAGATTGTTATGCTTTTTCATTTGCGTATTTACGTTTACATTACTGCATACAACAAGTGCAATCACAAGATAAAATGTTTTATCAAAACAAATCAAAGTTGAAGATAGCACTTGTTATCTGTGAATCCCAAGGACACGTAAGTATGCATATTTATGTTTGGTTAAAGAAGCCTTTACGATAAAAAACGTTAGCTCGTGTTGGCTTTTACAATGTCAGGTGTGCCCGACAAGCCAAAATTCAATTATATAAAACAGAAAGTCCAAAACTGCGGCTGACTCACATATATTAAAGGCCAAGCAACACGAATAAAATATGCATAAAATCTAACCCAAAATAGGCAGCCGCACAATGTTTACGTGGTTGCATTTATTAGAATACTTTTTTTGTGAATACGGAGCACTGTCATCAATGCCTGGTAAGTTGAATATGTTCTTAACGTTTACTTTTAAAACGTCGTAATTTGCGGTTAGATGCTTTTCTGTTAAATCGATGAGAGTATCCGTTACTGTCACTTGTTAAACTAATCGCTTGTTGTCTTTAGATTATACGTGATGAATTGTGTTTACAATTTCAACTTTATGGAACAAAAACAAACATTTTTAGTTAGCACTAGCAATAAAAATATACACTTCACAAAATTAGTCACGCTTAAAATACTTACACCAATAAAAAATTGGTAAACTTTGGTATTTCATGAGAACGCCAAATTTGGATGGATCTATTAACATAAATTTGTGACTTGAATTCTTTGAAAGACATTTGGTTAACCTCACGCTTACTGTGTAAGTGGGTCATACAAAACACAGTTACAGACTAATACGCTTAATTACGATTTAGTTTGTTCTCTTAAATTCTTTAACTTTATTAAGAAATGCTCGTTACATAGTTGCATCCAAAATCAATTTTCTTTTCATAAAAACCATACTTTATAAACGCAAAAACTATTTAAAATCTTCTAAAATGTACAAAAATATTACTCTGCGGAGATACATGTGCTTTTTGATAGACATTCCTGATAACAAAACCGATTGTTCCAATCTGGATAATGAGTTAAATCAAACGGAGTTAGTTACTTGTTTTCATTGTCCTATTCGAGGGAGATATTTTACCGAGGAGGAGACTTTAGAAGATCATGGGTCGCCTGGACATATTCTGTGCATATTTCTATGGGTATTAAATCTAACTTGTGGGGTTTTTGGATTGTTGGCTAACCTTCTTATCATTATTGTAATAAGAAAGCATTTTGAGCCTCGTGCATTTGACTTTATGCTTTCTGTTCTGGCCGGGTTTGATTCCTTGGTATGTTTAATGGCAGTTATATCTACGACTGGTATGATATCATATTTTGGTGAGTCTAAAACTTGGCATTTGCTGACTATGTTTTCATCTTGTAAACTTTAAATACATGCCGACAATTACTCTGTAGAAGGATTTAGCAGAGGACCTATTACGCTTGGTTTTATGTACTATTCTTTTCTTCTAATGTGTTTTGGTAAACACAATTAAATACTACTGTTTTTCGTCTTATGTTAAAAATGTGGTGTATTTAGCTTCATTTTTACTCTTGACAGGACGCTCGGGATCAGCCTTCTTAACCGTTATGATTACTATTGAACGCTATCTGGCAATTGCGTTTCCTTTTAAATCCAAGGCAATATTTAAACCTAAAAATGTCAGAATTGCCACATTTATTGCAATACTTCTTGCTATACTAACTAGCATTCCACGATTTACAAACTGCACCATAGTGGAAAACAACGAAAGGAAGCAAGTTCACAGTTTACGGCATCTTAGATATATTCTAAAGCCAACTTCCCTTGTACCCATTTGGCAAAAGATAAAATTAGTGGAGTGGATTGCCGAAGCTTATCTTCCATTTGTTCTTTTAATTATATTCAATGTTTTACTTTATATTGAGGTGAGTCATACAAAGGATTAAATGATCAGCAAATATAACCACAAAAGCGATAAATAAAATGCTTAAAACACTATGAATGTTTATATAGATTCGAAAATATACTAGCCAGCGGCAAGGAATCAATTCGTCTCTCAAGCGAGAAATACGAGCAGCAAGAATGTTTGTTCCGGTTGTGGTCGTGTTGTTTATCTGCAATATAGTTCCAACTTTGCAGTATAGCCTAATGCGGTTTGGGCAAGTACGATATAGAGAACTTGAGTTTGTGGCATACCTATCCTTGATCATAAACGCTGCAGCTAACCTTCCAATATATTATGCACATGGTCCATCATTTCGTCAGGAAATTCGTGGAGTGTTTTTAAGCTGGAAACGAGGACGTAATAATGAAGAAAGTAAAATGGACCTAGATATTAGTGTTGTTACAAAACAAACAAGTAATTATAGCTTATCATAGGTTTAAATAAACCTCATTAAGTATTATGTGAAATTTCGTGTAAAATTAAAACATTCTTTACTTTGTAACTTCCCATTACTGTTTAACTGATCAATTATATTTCAATAAATACGTAATCTAACAAAATACTTTAGCATGTTATAGCTTTTTCTAAATTCAGTTCATAAATACCAATGACTCATTAATATAACGATCATGCTAAACCCAAAACATACATAAGATTGCGCAATAATGCATGTATTCTTCTCCACCAACGTCATTAGGGGATAAAAATGCTTTATCTTGTGCTTACAGAGAATCTGAAATTCGATGAAACATCAATCAATCATCGCTCAACCCGATAATCAATTGAATATTTGCAAACATTAACAAATCCGGGTTTTTATCTTATAAGCACAAAAATATAGGTATCATGAAATAAATAAAAATACGACGTAGTAGTAATGAGGATTTAAATTCAGCATGTTAACATTTGACCGCATTTTAGTTTTTTCTACAAACGTGTAAGTCAAACCCTTCAAACGAGATAAGTCCCAAAGTTGATCGGGGAAAACAAATTGCTTCAATTAACAATTTTAGACTTTCTGTTAAACTAATTGGACATGTCGAAGAATAACAGCCACATTTTTAGTTTCGATAAAATTACATAAGAGATGGATGCCAACTACATTAACAAGGTTTTGATGCAACGCTTGCTTATAAATGAAAACAATGGGGAGACGAAGAAATGACTACACCGAACTTGAGGCAGTGTAGCATATAGATTGTAGAAAAGAGAACTTTAGAATAATGACAAAAATTCTAGAAGTTTTAAAGCCTCATTGGAAACTGCAATAAAGTGAGAATCTGCACTTTTGATCTTAGGTCGTATCAAATTACCGTTTTTTTAGTTTGGATGCAAGCATTTATGCAAGTACATAGGCAAACGTTGTATTATAAAGCCTGTACGATAGTTAGCTTTAGATTGATGATTTTGTTCACATATGAAATGCATGATGTGTACAAGTTTTCAAAAGACTGAAACGTTACGAATTGAATAAATTGAGGAAAATGTACTTATAAAACTGATAAACATACGTATAGATAAGCTCAAAAAGTATGGCATGATTCGACCCAGTTTAAGAGTGCTTTGTAGGTATGCGTTATATCATTATTGAATAAAATTGAAGTATCATTAATGATAGTTTGATAAGCTTCCTGGGATGTAAAACAATGATTGACTGTTTTTTGTTCCATGCAATATCACATCCGGTAACAAAGCAAATAAAGTATATATGCAAAATCAAAATAACAAGTTAATGACTCACAACCTAAATTTTATTGATGACTTACCGTAATATAAAAAGTATCCCCAAGCTGAAGTATTTCAAGGCTTTTACAATAATTGTCTCTTTTGTTATCATATTTCCAATCAATACTGGTATCATAGTTCCAAGTACTTTATATAAACTCTAACAAAGCTCCAAAACTGAGTTCAGTATATTTTTAAGTTCAAAGAAGTCATTGTAAATTTCTTCAATTGAATTTTCATTGTTAAATGCTTCTAAAAATATCATTCAAAAAATGGAAGAGCATAAGAAAAATTACATTTTACAACAGAAGCCGGATCTTCTTCAGACAATAAGACCTACCACGCCACTATTAACTCATCTGGAAGCAATAAACATCTTTTGGCGAACCGATATTGAACAAGTCGTAAGTTCTGACATTAATATTACATTTAGGTATTTTCATATATAAACTTACTGTGAACTGAAATATTTTTATTGGTTGCATCGCAAACTCTCTCGTATTCCAGTATGTGTTTAACAATTAGCAGGAATTGTTATTTTGGAACTGCTACAAAATTTCATTATGTGTATTATTTTATATAATTTTCATAATACATCTCGTAAGCACTGTAAATATAAATGGGAAGTCCTGTAAAAATTTCTAATTCTATGACTACAGAGAACACATCCTCAATAGTAGTTTCCTCTCAAGTAATATATTCAAGTGGTAGTTAGTTCAGAACTTAGTCCATAATCAGATCCTGTAAAATGATAAAATCCAAGCAAGTTGAGGTTTTATTTAATATTGAGGATGCTACAACTTATTAGCTCGTTGCTTCAGAAACGCCATTGCAGATATCGTTGCACATGTCCCAACACTTTGTTTTTAAATTAAGCTAATAGGCTTTAAATCGGGCTAGTAAACGCTAAACCAGGCATGAATGTATAGAAGTCACTGATTTAATTTGTTGGCAATATCTTAATTTACTTTAAAAGAGCAAATGTGTATAATTTTTTGTATATATATGGGTTGTTCTTTACATAATTTATCAGTTAAATTTAATAAATAATTTTAATATAAGTAATTCCAAAAATTTTATTGGTACCTCTGGCAAAAAGCGGACACTTTGAAACATCCAATTTTTTTTATATAGAATCTAACCATTTGTAAATGTAAGTTGCGTTTCACCCTTAGTTTAATAATCATTCAATCAATAAAGTAGTACTAGCCTTGTAATAAACAAAATGAAGCTTTCATTCTAAATTGTTCAATCATCTAAACACGCTTTATTAAATATTAAATTCATTATCAAATTAATGCAAAACTTAAAATTGTGTTTCCACTAGCGTTACTATAATTTACTCATAATATGCAATTTAACGATTATATGCTAATTTATGTCAGCGGTATCAAAAGTTTACAAGATATTCACATTAAACTATAATAACTATAGGAGGATATTTAGTTTTGACATATTCATAGTTAGGCGATCAGTTATTTTTTGATAACCGAGAGATATGTCAATCAAAACGATCGAGATTGCCTCAATATCTATGTACCTATTTCATGTATATATTTATCAGATTTTCATTTTATGTAGTAAGCTTTCCTCATCTTGTTTGTCATGTTGCAGAGCAAACTTTCTATAATGTCCCTCCAGATAAGAAAAACTATAATGTTTTGCCTTGCTTTTTATATTATAAAACAGGATCCATTGTCAGAATGCAGTCAAGTCATCTAGTATTTGCTTACAAATATTATCATTGTAATCATTTTACAAGGTACAAATTGTACCGTACACGGTTGTCAAGTCTGCATGGTCACGGTCTTGTTGGTCTTGATTCTTGACGATCTCCAAGCATTTCTTTTTTTGGAGCCGAAACGTTAGTGTTTTTCATTAAAAACTGTTTTTAGCATTTGATGAACCTAGAAATAATTTATTCCTCAATATTTCTTTTTAAAGCCTTCTTTATGACATAAATAACTTTTCGCCCTTGGGTATTCTTGTAGACAGTTTCCAATGTAGATATTATCTAATTAGACTTTTACACCCAAATTTCGATTAAGTAGGAACGCTGACATAAAATAATATGATTTTTTAAAATTTACCTGTTTAGAAAGCCCGCACAACAGATAGTGAAAAAGTGGACGAGTTACTTGCCATTATTTCAACACGTACAAATGGATATGAGGCCTTAGTAAGGGCACTAGAACAAGAACATCAAACCGGTGCTGTAAATATTCTTAAAAATTTATACAAACGTAAACCTGCTCCTCTTAAACTTCAACACCCACCATGGTTCATAGCCAACACGCCAAATGCAAAGTATCTGCAAGAGTATTTCAAGCACCATCAACTTATTTCACAACCTTGCGTACTTATAACACATGATGTAACTTTTTCTATTAAAAGAATAACAGAAATGTTAAACGTTTGTTTTGATGAGATTACATCTGATAACAAGCACAAAGCCGAATT
Source organism: Entomobrya proxima (assembly GCA_029691765.1). NCBI lineage: Eukaryota > Metazoa > Arthropoda > Collembola > Entomobryomorpha > Entomobryidae > Entomobrya > Entomobrya proxima. The sequence continues at coordinate 48,454,438 of CM056168.1, read as the reverse complement.
GGCCTTAGATAAAAAACGTTTGAAAATCTATAGCAAGTCAGAGTTTACAAATAATGAGAAACAAATTCAAAAGGAACTTTCTGAAATAATGGCTACCAACAACACGACAGAGCCATCAAAGATTTTGTCCGAATATATTATCTGGAATGATCTTACCGCAGATGGAAAGCAACATGTTTTGCAACAGAAAATCGTATTTCAGAAATGTCTTGTTGAAGTTAACTCATTAGTCAGAATACTTGCCAGAGAAACAAATAATGAAGAAAATGAATTTCAAAAACTTTTGAATGACAAAGTTTTGATTGATTTGGTCATGGGCAAGACTCCAGAAATATTACCAGGAAACATTCCAATAGCTACACGTTTTTATATACCTCGTACCTTATTACCCAAAACTCGTATTCATCGCAGTATATTTGGTATAACAACAAATGAAGAAAGTCATGACATTTTGATCGTAAAAGGTCTAATGTACTATGAACTAACAAGTTTGGTGCAAACTTATGGAAGCCGAATTAGCAATAGCAGTGTAGTTTCCACTGCTAGTAAAGAGATTTGCAATGAAGCAATAACGGCTAAGGTTATATTGTACGAGACAAAAACCGATTTTGATCGAATCTGCAAGATTGCTGGTAGCAGATCTGTTCATCTTCTTGAGTGTGTAAAGAATACGGAGTTGGACAGTGGTTACATTGAGCAACTTATCTGGGTGAAGTCGTATGGGAGCATCGATGCACTGCATAAATTTGTGCACAACGTACAAACCAAAATGACTGAAGAAGCGGTATTCCGTCAGCATTGCAACGAGCGATCAACTCCTGTAGTATTTTCTGGGTCTCAAGGAATGGGGAAATCGTCAGTTATGATGAAATTTGCAAGTCGTGCAATGAAATATATGTCGCATGCATTTCAAGAGGTAAATTGCTGTTTTAGAACTGATTTGAAGAATTCAAAATTATTATTTACGAGAGCTTCTTATTTACTACTTGTTTACAGAATCCACAAACCGGGAATTCTATTAGTGGCAATACATCGAACCAATTTTCTTACACTCAGTATATTCGGGCAAATGACTTTTTACGTAGCCTTGAAAAAGAAAAGCCACCCCATCAAATTTCACCAAAGAACTACAAAAACAATATTGTGAGCACTTTAATCCAAGCCTGCTGTACAACAAGCACTGGTAAAAAGATCTTGCGAACAATGCTATTGAATAAGGATCAATCACAAAAACTTAGCATTCAGCTTTTCTTTGATGGCGTTGATGATCTTCACAAGAAGGATTTCGACATTATGATCGAAGTCGTTAAATTTCTTGCTTACGGTTGTAGCTTTACTGCTAAGCTCTGGGTTACAACACGGCCTTATCGACTACCATTGTTTGAATCGGCATTGTCCGTTCTTGGTTACATGGTAACACCCCTTGAAGAGCATGAGCAGGTTGAGTTATTGCAAAATTATTGGAAAGAAAAAGGAGCTAATTGTGATAAAATTGAAAACGTTGCACGAGATTGTTTGCAAAGGATAAATCGTAAAGTGTCCGAAGAAAAGCATGATGCTGCTGGTACTCCTTTACTTTGCACTTTAATAGCCAAAGCTTATGAAGTGGATGCTATTATTAAAGCAGAGGAGGAAAATGTTGACAGAAAGATTTCAGATTCTACGATTACAAAAATATACACCACATTTATAGAAAACTCAATTCAAATGCACAATTCAGTCGAGAATAGGAATGTGGTTGTTGGCTACCATATGGAACAAGCAGTTTGTTTCTTGTTCCCAAATCTTTGTGAAAAAATAAAAGGCGTTTTCAACTCAGATTCTCATTTAAAATACAATGACATGCTAAAATTCGGAATACTTGAACCTATGCAGTTGTCGGGTAGCATACGATTTTTCCATACAACCTTCGCAAAATATTTTGCCGCAAAAGCCGCAATTGAATTAATGATTAGACTTACAAACACTAGTATTTCTTCAGAAGAATCACGGAACTTGCTTGATATTCTTTTATGTCTTTTACGCGAAATGCTTTTCTGGGAACAAACCAAAGTCCAACTAACAAAAATTGCATTACATTCTCCGTGTATCAATTCTTATGTATTTACCTATTTTGGAACTTGTTACTTTCTAAATTACTTTATTGACTCAACAATATGCGTTGATAATTTTGAATATATTTTGTTAACTTATTCAAAAACAAAAACAAAGAAGCCAATTGAAATATTGTATCCAGTTTTAGTAGCAGCGGTACGTGCCAACTTTACTAAGCTTTCAAATCTACTTATTAGTTTGTATCTTAAAACATATTTTGACGATAATGTCAGCAACAACAAATTTGAACAACAAAGGCTTAGAAACCTTTTTTACATTGCTGCAATCTTTTCAACTGATTCATTACACCATTTATGCAACACATGGAAAGATTACACTGACGTTTCGCCAATTTCTTTTAAAGTAGACATTGATAGAAATGCAAGAAAACAACTAGAAAGACTAACACTGCTACACGTTGCTGTTGAAGCTGGTAAATCAAGGGCTGTCTCCTATCTCTTAGAAAAGGTTTGCCAAGACGTTTTGATTAACCCTGCTATAGCTAGCGAATTTTCAAAAATATTTCACCATTGTCTCATAAAAAGTACGTCAGACCCAAAACTAGTTGTACGGAAGAAAATAGAGATTTTAAATCAATTGGTTCTTACTTTCAAAGAATCTCTACTTCAAAAACAGCAGTTTGCTGAAATAATTCTAGAACAAATGCATGTAAATTTGCTTACATCGTTTGTAACCATTTTGAATCAATTCCATTTACTTCAAACGAAAAAAGATGTCAAAATGTTTGACAAATTCGAAGATCGTGAAATCGAGATACATTTTCCAAGTAAGCAAATGGTTACAAATTCGTACGGGGAAAACATACTACATTTGCTAGGCACTACATATTACGATCCGGAAATGAATCCAAAAACCTATCATGACACTTTACTCTTGCTAGAAAAAAATATTGATTTAAGATTGCACCTATTAGCAAGAAACAATTGCGACTGGAGAGCTGTTGATGTTGCCGTTAGTTGCATGAATTTATTACCTGAAACATTAGCTCTTTTTAAAAAACATGGTATAAAATTTCACGAAAAAGATTTTAGAGGAAGTAATATGCTACATAAGGCAATAGCGGGTCAACGTAGTGAAAAATTTATTAGCCTATTAATAGACCATGAAGCAAAGTTAAAATGCAAAAAGCGTCTTAGAGAAACTGTATTACATGTTGCTGCTTCGTTTTACAATTATGAAGCAGTAAAATATTTTATATCTTTAGACCCTAATATAGTCAATTGTAAGGATAACGAAGGAAATACAGCATTTCAAAAATGTATAAAGCTGAAACCAAAGTCACTTCACTCAGTAGTGCCAGTTATAAGTATGATTGAAAGTCGTACTGTTGATGAAGCTTTCTCATGTTATGGCAATGAGAAATGGGAAAAAATATCCAAGTATCGTATATACTACCAAACTGCGCTAGACACTGAACCAAGCAATCAGCACAAAATAGTTTCCTTTTTATTACAAAACGGCGCCAAATTAGATACCAAAAATTTAATTGGAAGAACTCCTCTTCATTATTCGTTGCAAATTTGCTTATCAGGAATGAGTAAACCTGAGAAACGCTTATTGCGCAAGCGTCTTCGAAAAAATAAGCTATTTAAACAGGAAACATTGACATTAGTTTTGAAAGGACTAATTCTGAACAACAAGTTTGGATCAGTTTGGCATCCGTCTTTGATTGATTCCTTTGCCAGGAAGTTGGTTAAATTAAACGCTGATGTTAATTATAAACAACCTATAACTGGAGCTTCACTACTTCACTTGGCAGCCGAAAAGCATTCTTACTTTGGAGTAAAGTGTCTGGTAGAAACCTTTAATTTCGATTTGATTATATGCGACAAACAAAACAGAATACCAATTCAATATATGAAATGTAATGTTACAGATTGCAATGCATATAACTGCAAAGAGACACGATCTTATTTAAGAACCGGACCAGGTATTGAGTATGAACCAATGTAACCTTAAATGCGAACTATAGTTTGAAAGTTTCAAAGCATTGTAATAGGTATATTAAATTGAATATAATCCCAACAGATTGTCACGTATTATATTAGTTCATACATAAATATAATTGTACATAAATTGTAATTAAGGCACTTTTGTTGGGTTTCACTTATATCTTAAAAATAAGTTTTAGACTTACTTTATCAAGTTTATGCTCATCATGATTTCTATATGAATCTCTGTAATGTTTTTACATATTACATACATACATAATGCTTTATAAATAATATTGGAACACTGACTATCAACAAATAGCTTAATCCGTAATATTATAAACATTCCCTGTGTAAATATTAAGGTTGAATTTTTGTTGTTTTATTATAAACATACAAAGCAATAAAGGTAAACGGTGAACAATTGTTGAATTAATTAATGGGATATTGTGCAATGTTGAAAATTTTTAACAATAGTATTTAAACAAATAAACATTCATGGTAAACGCACATTGGCTGATAAATAGTAGCAGCGAAGTTTAGAAATGAAGCTTGCTACAGTGTTATAGCCATTACAATTTTGAAAGAGAGATTTGAGAGTAACAGTTCCACATGTAACATGTTTACTGGGCTATCATCCTTTTTCATGAATTAAAAGATATGAACTTTATATCAGTCTAGTACCAGGGGGTGAAATTTCACCCCCCTAGGAGGTGAAATTTCACCCCCTAGGTGGGTGAAATTTCACCCCCCCTTACCTAATTAATTATTTTCCAGAAAATTAACGAAGGAATGATTTTTCTTTAAATAGACCAAACAATTCTGATAAATACTCATTCGATGCAGAAAAAAATTGCAAATTTTTTAGTCATAATTTCAAATAAATAGCATGTGTCGTAACGGAGTTATGGATTATCTAATATTAAAATTTTCGAAATTCGATAACTCAAAAATCTCGAATTACACGGTTTCGCCAATTGGCCAGGAAAATAGCGGATTTTTTGTAGATTCAGAAGGTGGAAATCACACGGCTGGCGTTTTTAAAACGCAAGCAACAAAAAATAAAAACTACAAATTTTACCCGATTTTTACATATTTTTGAAATTTTGGAATTCACAATTTTAAATGCCAGCCGTGTGATTCCCACCATCTGAATCTACAAAAAATCCGCTATTTTCCTGGCCAATTGGCGAAACCGTGTAATTCGAGATTTTTGAGTTATCGAATTTCGAAAATTTTAATATTAAATAATCCATAACTCCGTTACGACACGTGCTATTTATTTGAAATTATGACTAAAAAATTTGCAATTTTTTTCTGCATCGAATGAGTATTTATCAGAATTGTTTGGTCTATTTAAAGAAAAATCATTCCTTCGTTAATTTTCTGGAAAATAATTAATTAGGTAAGGGGGGTGAAATTTCACCCACCTAGGGGGTGAAATTTCACCCCCTTCTTTGATTTAGGGGGTGAAATTTCACCCCCTTCTTTGATTTAGGGGGTGAAATTTCACCCCCTTCGTAGGGGGGTGAAATTTCACCCACTAGGGGGGTGAAATTTCACCTCCTAGGGGGGTGAAATTTCACCCCCTGGTACTAGACTGTATATGCGCGCTGACTTGCATTATCTCTAGTTGTTATCTATTGCCTTTAGTATCGTTCGCCCAAACAACTACTTAGTTCAAACTGCAAATGCAGGTTTTATGTGACTTTTGTATGCATAATATTATTAAATCCTTCAGAAAATACGACACGTACAAATATTAAAGTCGTCAAACTTTTAATAATATATTTATACAGATTTTAAACTAATAGTCGGCGTTTTTATTTCCATAATTCCCCGATGCAAGTAGACCCTGTTTTGTTTTTAAATAACTTTACAATTTCAATGAACTATTTTAATGCATTGCGTAAATAATTTGTCGACATGATATTATGAATACATTGAATACAAAATAAGATATATAAAATACGTGCTTATTCCAATACACTGTGTGCAAAGTGCAAACTAGTGTCCGTATAGATTAGTTGAATATGTAGAAGTCTGCTTCGCGGGAAATTGCATCTAAGATATTGCTTGCAACAAATCATTGTAGTCAAGTGCAACTTATTTGAAAAGAAGTATTTTATATAGATAGATGAAACATATAAAGCGTGTACGATAATTATTGCAACAAAGTTCAAGGTACAAACTACTGAATCAGTAGCTAATTCTACACGGTTTGTTGCACAGATAACTTTAAGATCTCTCTAAACATTGCCTCATAAAATTGATTAATTTCCTGAAATCCTGGTCTTCCGCTGCATGTAACCAGCACTTGTTCATCAAATCATACAACTGTGGGGTAGCAACTTTCGGTTTAAAATTTCTTAGCCCTCTATCCAGCCTCTAAAATTAGAGAAACTAAGTATCAAATAAATAAATAAATATCAAAATAAATAAATATCAAAATATATAAATATCAAAATAAATAAATATCAAAATAAATAAATATCAAAATAAATAAATATCAAAATAAATAAATATCAAAATAAATAAATATCAAAATAAATAAATATCAAAATAAATAAATATCAAAATAAATAAATATCAAAATAAATAAATATCAAAATAAATAAATATCAAAATAAATAAATATCAAAATAAATAAATATCAAAATAAATAAATATCAAAATAAATAAATATCAAAATAAATAAATATCAAAATAAATAAATATCAAAATAAATAAATATCAAAATAAATAAATATCAAAATAAATAAATATCAAAATAAATAAATATCAAAATAAATAAATATCAAAATAAATAAATATCAAAATAAATAAATATCAAAATAAATAAATATCAAAATAAATAAATATCAAAATAAATAAATATCAAAATAAATAAATATCAAAATAAATAAATATCAAAATAAATAAATATCAAAATAAATAAATATCAAATGAATTGCGCCACTATAACTTCCTGGCACACAGACTTATCCTGAGTATTGCCCGTGTTCGATAAGGCAATGCAAGTTTTATTCAGGCACTAAACCAAAGTTTCTCCCTCAAATTAACCCTTAGTCAATGCCAGAAAAATAAACAATACTGCTGACACTGAGCGATTATATTTAAGTTAAGGAGATTTATTTAACTAACTATGGCAGAATATTTTTACAGAATTTATTTTAACTTATTACAAGCTTAGACTACAGCAACTTATTCTCTCGGAAACTTACTGACTACAACTTGCCTACTGAACGTACTTCTTTCTACTCCTACGTGTCGGTGTATTCTTTTGTCACCGAAGCAGCAAGCCCGCGTTTTATTCTATTTTTTGCTGTCCGTTGACAGCACGAGAACAATCTAGACTTACAACAAAGAATAATACGGAACGCTACATATTTTAAAATTCCTATCCTAGCTTACCCTATGTCTCTCCACAACACAGAATAAACAACAATTTTCCTAACTTTGCCCCATTTATCAGTAAATCAATTCGTGTTTTTTTATTATTTTTAATTTTTACATAGAAAAACGGAATTATATATGACTCTGTGAGTAGCGGAATGTCTTGAGCTACAACGATTATTTTCTAAAAATTTGTACCTCTTTACCAAAGACATCAATGCAGTGTTAATGATACTGGTTGTAGTATTTCCTAATAGTTCTTTGAGTGGGGTATATTGTCTAGTTGAAGCACTACCACACTTTTTAAAGGTTTTTACAGTTGGTCTATCAATGACCTGGTCATTAAACGCCTTCAAGTCTTTTGATAAATCGAAGATAGTCAGGTGTTCATCCACAAGTTTGGTCAGGATTTGCTGTGGTAGTAGGATATATTTCGCTGCTTGTTCTAGCAACTGTTGGAGTTGCAATTAGGCAAACAAAGAAATAATATCTTTATAAAATTAAATAATCTTCTTAAGAATTAAAATTGTAATATTAACTAGTAAAATACTCACGAAGGATTGAAGAATTGACAATCTTTATATTAGTCTATAATTATTTAAGTTGGACACATTATGATAGCTACATAAGTATAAATGTATAAATTGTAAAACCGAAAAGAACATTTACATACAAAAAGCTACAGTAAAACGGTTAAAACTGTGAAATGTTGTTGAAATAGTTTTCATATCATTTAAAAGTTGTGAATTGAGTAAATTGCATATTTATAGTTTTTTTTTGTGCGATATTACCTGAAATAGTACAATATTAGGATATGTCACCTTACTTCCGATGTTTTATTGATGCTGTGGATACCGTGACAAAAATGACATTGTGCAATTTTTTATTTAAAAAAAATATATTTTTCAAAGGACACAAACTTATCAAAATTGTATTCCTGATATCAAAATTGCGTTATCCGTGCTGTGACTTGCTTTCCACGAAGCATGGAATCTAAAATGGAAGGAGTACACCCATTGTCCTTACTGACACGCGACGTAAGCCAATTCGAAGATATATTGTTAAATTATTTCTAAAGTGTGAGTATTTATTTAGAATCCTCTTTCACGCAGGATTGGAACCACGTTTTTGCCCGACTGAAGCCAGTTGACCGGTGGACCACTGCTAATGCCCACCCCCTATTTCGTTCCATCTTTGAAACCGACCGCAAGCAAGAATGGATCTTGACGTTACTTACCCTGACGTTACCCCATGTCTGCGGCTATTTGGACAGCACAACATTGATCAAGCTACGACTGGTCAACAGGTCGGTCCAGTCAGACGTGGACAGATTGCTGGAAGATTCTCACAAATTCGGAGGCAAAACTCCCTGCCAGTCTCCTGGACCCACGTTCTATCTCTCGAAATATATAATCCCAGATTGGCTTGAATTTAATCTAGAGTCCCTTCTAGAGCAGAAGCGAGCCATGCCTAAAGCAAAAATTGTTGGAGGATCCGTGGTCTGCCATGTCTGCAATGAGTGGTATCCTCGGATACCTTTACGGCAATACATAACTTTCTTTCAGGAATTTGGCAGAGACATTCACATGCTACATTTGAGTATCGTTTCTGTTCACAATCCGGTACAACTTGCTAAGTTCATAAAACGGGTTCTATGGCGTACCCCGTACTTGAAGGAATTCAGGGTTAACACTAATACTATAATGAACATGAGGGTCATGACACATCAGTTGAACACGTGGGCTGAACAATTACGCCTTTTCTGGCGAGAAAATACACTGCCAGCGTTGCCCCAACTGGAGACCCTGTTTCATGACAATAATCTAACTCCTATTGTGACTGACTTTAGTAAACCGACTATTGAAGCATTTTATAATGCATATGGTACCCAGCTGCGGGATTTGACTCTGATATACCATCCAACCCTACTTCCGACTAGTATGCCACTATTGCAGCATTTAACAGTGAAGCTGTACACTCCTGAAGACTTGACAAGTGTCCAGGCTTTACAAGCACCACTTCAACTAGTCTCAGTGATTGTTAAGGATGGTTGTCAGTTTGCCCCGGGGCAGCTTTTTCAGAGTCTGGAAACTTTTCAAGGGACACTCACTCAGTTCAGCTTAGAATGCCAATGCTGGACTTTTGGTAAGAATGTGGATACGTTTCTGGAGAAGGTAGAGCTGCCCCTGTTAAAGAAGGTTAAGCTTACCGGTCGCTTTTATGGCTCAGGATTACATTTTCTGAAGCACTTTAATAAACAGCTTCAGATTCTAGAAATTAAGCTGAAGCGTCCACCAGAGCACCAAGAGAATGAGCAATCTGTAGGACCGCTGGAGATTATGTGGAACAAGGGGAAAAGGGAGATGAGAAATACGGAATACGGAAGGTGGGTAAAAGCTAACTATCGATGGGATTACTTTAATGATGGAGCTGAGAAGCCTGCAAGATATCGCAGAATTCTCAGTGCATTGTGTTGCTGTTTTACAGGAACATACGAGTAATTGTCATAATATTCATTCTAAAAAAGAAAGTAAATGTAAACATCCTCAGTCAAATCTAATGCGTAAGAAACTAACACTACATTGATCAGTATAAGTCGGTAGTTGGTTGAAGCTAAAATGAGATGTTATTTACATAAAGCTACAAAATTGAATAAAACGTTGATCTAAAAATCCTGATTCCTCTAAACTTTTTAATTGTTATATTTTAGCAGTAAGTAGTAGTAGTATAAGTAAACACGACAATAATCAATTTTATAGCATTTCGTACAAGTGAATTTATAGATTTTATATGAACCAAGCTAGAATACAATGCATTTATCTTTTCCTTCGTTTGGTTATGGGATTCATATTAGATCTCACGAGAGAGCTTGTGCAAATTCTGGAGAGTAATATCCCCAATTTTCTTAACATTAGTTACTGATGCACATGAATAGCGCGTAACTAATAGCACTTGACCTATTCAATGCATTCAAATATGGGCATAAGCAACTTACAGGCATTGAATGAAGTAATCTAATGTGTGAATATATAAATATAAATGTATATCATAAAAATAGTTACGTCGAACCAAACAATATTTTTGTCTCGTAATAAATAGTCATATATAAATAACTGACACGAGGTACTATGTTTATAATACGGAAGTTTTATTATAACCTTAATTTGTTTTCTGGTTCTTCAAGTCTATATATTGTTACGATCGATTTATTGTTGCTTTTTGTACGTATGGTAACAAGACAATATGACAGTTTATTTAGTACAAACAAATGAAACGACATTATTTTGTTTTAGTAAAAACCAGTGAAGAAACTGAAGTAAAAAGTTTAAAAATCATTTTGTACTCCAGTAAATTGTAAATCTAATTGAGAATTTGCTTGGACAATATTGAATTGGAGCAGAAAAAGATAAAGCTTTATATCAGACCAAAATAAAAACATGATTAGTTTACTGGTTTTATATGTGCTGATCTGTAGTGTAAAAGTGTTTAGCGCGTTATCTGAAACGTCTCAGCTCAAAATTTTTGATCCTACAGCCAACATTTTATTTGTATATTTTAATACACGTTCTCATCCGCTGATTAAACCATCTAATGAAAACTATCAACAAGAAATAGTTTATTACTCAGGAAATGAGACCTACCAACGAAACGAACCTACAAGATATGTTATGATAACAGTTCTATTTCTCTTGGCTGACTACATTTTTGACAGAAATCGCCAAGATGATAAGCAAATGCAGCTATTTTCACAAAATCTTTTGTCCAGTACTACAAATATTGTTATATTTTTAGATTTTAACCTTAAATCAGATATGGTTGAAAAGCCACCTGAGTGCTTCAACTACCAAAACTGCATGAACTACAACTATGTCACTAGCAGCCCAGCCTTAAAATTTGTCATAAACTTTGAAAGCATCAATTCCTACTTAATAAAGTTGTTCTGCAACTACAACTGCAAACATTCTGAGTTAACTTTGCCAATAAATCGTTCTGTTCTTCTTGGATTAAGAACTCCAGAAGACTCAAACAAACTACATAAAACTTACTTTTTTACGTCTAGTTTGTTTGAAGTACTAGGTATCGTGCCATATATGTATGGAAAACGTGTTGAAACTCAGATTAAAAGAAAAGAGTTTTGGTGTGAAAAAGCGTATAAACAACGAAAGTATCGCTTGCTTGACAAGGAACTGTATTGTTACTCAAAACAAATGCTGACAATACATTTAGTTCACATCCACAATGTTAGTTTCAAATTTCTAGAGAAACACAAAATGCCCAAAGGTTTTCGAAAAAGTTTTATACATTTCAACGTTCATCCATGGGAAAAAGTTGAAGATCAGGAGGAATTTCGAGAATATATTAACAAATCTATTTGGACGGAAGGTGCCTTTTTGCAGCATTATGCATACTGCATAGACACAAGGATTACTAGTAGCACTGGAGAAAACAAACCAAACTACAAAGTATGGACAAAGCCATTTTCTCAAACTGTATGGAGTTTTTACCTAGCCGCTTGGATTGCATTCAGTTGCGTTAAAGCAATTTTCGCTAAATATTCCCATAACGCAAAAATTAGTTTTACAACTTTATTCAATTTTGCGTACGAGGCATTTTTTCTAATGCTTCAATATGAAATACAAATAAAAGTTTCAAAGAAAACTACCGTTTTGATTGTATTTTGTGGAATGCTACTTAGATTGGCGTACGAGGACCAAACTAGTAGTTTTGTAATTGTCAAAGACGAAGTAAAGCCAATCCAGACAGGAGATGAAGTAATACACAATGGATTTCAAGTTCTGAAAACGAAATCAGCAATTTGTCCGAAAACTAGGGAAATATTTTTCTGTGCTTTGAAAATATGGCGTACGGCAAGTTATCAATTTATTGAACAAAAGATGGTTTATAGAGTGGAAGGTGAATGGAAAGCGTGGTATTTACTGAGATTTAAAGCAGCTTATACCTCAAGGAGAGGGCCTTTTATAAAATGTAACTACAATCAAGAGGAAAGTATTCCAATGCCTTGGTATTTAGTACTGTACACAGTTAATCGAAACTGGATGCTTCAGACTGTAAGAAGAATTAGTGAAGCAGGTCTTGCCGCCTGGTGGGATAAAATGGCGCTTTTCGCAGAAGCTAATACGGACAAAGCTAGCTTTACAGATTACGGTGAGATCAAACAATCTGACGATATTAGAATGAAGGAAATGTGGCCAATTATTATATTAGGCGGTGCTATATGCCATTTGGCAACATTTGTTTTACTGATAGAAATTATAAAATCAAATAAATGCATCATACTGTACTTGTACATTTTGTATTTGTCAAAGGTCAAGAATTTATGCAGTCAAATTTTATATTACGCAAGACTAAAATATGTATGTTATCGTTAAGTGACTTAACTAACATTTTGTCATATAGTCTATTTTTACATCAGTAAAATAAGAATACATATCATAGCAATTTGCAATAAAATGGACTAAAGTCCTATTAAACACAAGTAGATGTGTAACAACAGGCAAACAAGAGAGCATTTAAAGTATAATTTCTAAACAACTTCCAGTTGTCTGGATGTTTTGCGTAGTGCGTAAAGATATTCACATTCAAATTCGTTTTTGTTGTAAAATATAAAAAGGTGGATAAACTACCGGACTATAAGATTTGAATTCTAATCCTCTGCGTGAGATTCGTAAATTCAACACTGGTTCTCAATTGATATAATTTTCACTTTGTTGGATACTCTGACAAATATTTTCCCTGTGTAGTGAAATCATTTGTAAAATTTAGCATTTGCATGCTCATCTGATTCCTGTACTATAGAGACTTGCAAAACATACAATTATAAATTGTAAAAAATAATCACTTTTCCACACCAAAAGCTACAATAAAATGGATAAAGTTGTAAAAATATTGCTGAAATTATGCTTTATATCATTTGAAGAGTTGTGAATTGATTTTTATGCCTGCTTAATTACGCCGTAACAGTATTACATTAAGTAGTTAAATAGTACTATCATACCTTCCTTCCGATCAGTTGTCGATGCTGTGGATACGCCAACTTATTTTGCATTGTGCAATTTTTTATTTACAAAAATATATATTTTTCAAAGCACACACCATGAACTTGACAAAATAAAATTTAATTCCTTGTATCAAAATTGCTTTTTCCGTGCTGTGGCTTGCTTTCCAAGAAGTATGAAATAAAAATGAAAGGGGTACACCCATTGTCCTTATTGACGCGTGACGTAAGTCAGTTCCTTTATTGTTGACTAAATGATTTCTAAATTTAAAGTTGGAGCATTTATTTGGAATCTTTTTTCACACAGGACTGGAACCACGTCTTTGCCCGACTGATGCAACCCGTTGACCGGTGGACCACTGCTAATTCCCACCCCCTATTTCGTTCCATCTTTGAAACCGACCGCAAGCAAGAATGGATCACGACGTTACTTACACTAACGTTGCCCCATGTCTGCGTCTACATGAATAGTACAACTTTGCTCAAACTACGACTGGTCAACAAGTCGGTCCAGGCATTTGTGGACAAATTGCTGGAAGAAAGTCATAAATTCGGAGGCAAACCTCCCTGCCAGTTTCCGGTACCCATGTTCTACCTCAGGGAATATCTAGACCCCGATAGGCCGGACTTCAATCTAGAATCCCTACTGGAACAGAAATGTGCCATGCCTAAAGCCAAAATTGTGGGAGGATATGTGGTCTGCAATGAGTTGTATCCACGGACCCCTTTACTGCGCTATATAACTTTCTTTCAGGAATTTGGCAGAGACATTCATACGCTTAGTTTGCAATTCAATGTTGTTCACAATTCGTTGCACCTTGCTAAGTTAATACGATGGGTTCTGCGGCAAACCCCGAATTTGAAGAAACTCCGATTAATCACTCACTATTTAATTAACTGGTGGGCTACAACTCACCCCTTTTATGCTGAGCAGTTACAACTTTTTTGGCGAGACAATGCACTACCAGCTTTGCCACAACTGGAGACTTTGTATTTGTCTTTCCACACTTTTGAATATTTAGTGAATTCTATAGCAAGTGACTTTGGTAAACCGACCATTGAAGCATTTTCCCAGGCATATGGTTCCCAGCTACGTGCTTTGTCTATGATATACCATCCAACCCTACTTCCGACTAGTATGCCACTATTGCAGCATTTAACAGTGAAGTTGTACACTCCTGAAGACTTGGCAAGTGTCCAGGCTTTACAAGCACCACTTCAACAAATCTCAGTGATTGTTAATGAGGGTTGTCAGTTTGCCCCGGGTCAGCTTTTCCAGAGTCTGGAAACTTTTCAAGGGACACTCACTCAGCTCAGTTTGGAAAGCCAGTGCTGGACTTTTGGTAAGAATGTGGATTGGTTTCTGGGGAAGGTAGAGTTGCCCCTGTTGAAGAAGCTGAAGCTTACCGGTTGCTTTTATGGCTCGGGATTACCCTTTCTGAAGCACTTTAATAAACAGCTTCAAATTCTAGAAGTTGACCTGTGGCATCCGCCAGAGTACCAAGAGAATGAACCATTTGTCGGACCGCTGGAGATTATGTGGAACAAGAGGAAAAGGAAGATGAGAAAGACGGACTACGGAAGGTGGATAAGAGCTAACTATCCATGGGATTATGGTGATTATGGTGAGTATGGATTATGGATCTATGGTGCTGAGGAACCAGCAAGAAATTTTCAATATCGCCTAATTCTCAATGTATTGTGTTGCAGTTGCATTATCTCAAGAAAGTACGAGTAATTTTAAGTATTTATTCATTCTAAAATAGACAAGTAAAATGTAAAGGTCATCAATAAATTAAAATAATAAATTAATAAATGCAGAAGAAAATCTACAAAATTGAATAAAAAGACTGATCTAAAAAGCTGGCTGCCTAAAAATTTCGAATTAATATATTTTAAAAGCATACACGATAGTAACCAACTCACTAACATTTGGTGCAAGTACTACTGGAGAAATTTATGGATTTCATTTGAACTAGGTAAACTAGAATAAAATGCATTATTTATCTTTGGTACTGGATTCAAATTAGATCCTACGGGGCAGTTCCAAGCTGAACTGGATACCCCAATACCCTGAATTGGCTTAGATCGTACACGTCATTTTCTAAGAATTTTGGTAAGCCTTCTTTTATTTCAGTTGGACATAAGTTCTAATAGATCATAGAAAGTGTCGATATCTTATTAAATATAGAATTTATTTTGATTCATTCATTTATTTATTCATGGGTAATTAAGGGCAAAGTTTAATACAGCTTGAATGACAACCAGCAAAGCAAGATAAGGATTTATTAGCAAACATTAAAAAAAACAGTTGGGATGAATGAACTTTTACTCGAATAATTGTGGACAATATATTTACAAATAATGTTACTTATATAACTTTAGACTATTTCGTACAAAAATAAGTAATTTTACCTTAAAATAGTGCTTGATATCAACACCGTCGTTGGCTAGTCAATCGTCGCCAGAGTAAAACGACATTTCTTTCTAAATTATAAACGACAATTTTTGTAACTTTTATTTATTTCAATTCAATCATGGAATTCAAACTAATGATTTCAATTTGTTTCTAATCCTCAATGTTGTTCTGTATACTTTAAAAACATGCACAGGGTATTCAAAAATAAAAGCAAATATCCCCAACAAACAGCCTGTTACAATTAGACAGGCAATTCCAGTTAGATTTTCTATTTTCAAAGTATTTGAATTAACATCATCTAACATAACATTATGACTCAATGTGCTTTTCTTAAAACTTGTTGTCCAAGCAAGTCGCTCTTTTCTCAAAATCTGGTTGTCAATCATTTTCCACTTTTCAATTATTCCCATATTCATCACCCTGTCAATTATAATGTCAAATGTTTTCCGAAATAATGTTCCTTTTCTGTAATGCAAAGCCAAAACTACAAATGATGAAGTGTCTTGAGACGTGATCAGTGGAACTTGTTTGTATTTTGCAGTCAGATTTTGTTGATACACATAATTTACAAACGAACGCCACGCAATGCAACTTTTGTAATTTCCATCTTTTCCAATCAAGTCTTCATAACATTTAACAGGGTTCTCTTGAAGACCCATGCGTTTAAATATAGTTTGAAACGTGGGATTTGTTGAGGTTTTTATTATATGGTATGCTGCTCCTCGAAGGTATTGTAAACTTATTTGAGATTTGGGATTCCCTGCCAACTCATGAAATGTCTTTGGAGATTCCTCAACACGTGGAAAGGCCAACACAGTTACAAGTTTTGAGCGATACAAGTTTCCAATGAGCAATGCAAACATTAGCCAAAACGCAATGAAAACACGCACACAAGAATGTTTTGCAGGAATTTGAGTGTCTTGTTCTAAAATTGTTTTTATAAGGTAACTAAACACTGCCTTGAAAAGTTGTAGTTTGCTTTTAGAAGTTTTTCGTAATAGAACAAGTAAAGTAAGTTGGGAAATTAAGAATGAAAACAGCACAAATAGCCAGCAAATTGTAGAAAGTGGCCAGAACATAGACTTCCAGGAATATTGAGGCTGCCCCTCTCCCGTGGTAAAAGTTAGCCACTCGTAACCAACCGGAGTAGAAAAGGCAACCACTTTATTTCGTATATTAATTTGTGCTGATACTTGACCAATATCAGCACGACCGTTTAAAATATCGGCTACAGTTCCTACCCAACTGCCATTGGCAAGACGAGTGCCAGTTCCACCACCATAACTTGCTGGAATAAACCGTGCTGTGAAGTTGTATCGATGCATTAAATGTTTTAAATTGAAATAAAAATAACCTCGGGTAACATTCCATTTTTCGGGTGTTAGCTGACGTATTTCCAGTACGGATGCGGTTGCTGTTGGGCACGTCACTCGAAGCCTATGACCGTGAAAGTTGTTAAGCAAATTAGGAAATTTATATGTAGACATACGAATGAGAACATTTTTCCCACTAGCGCAGTATGGACAAAGTGTGTGAACTGACACAGTGTTGTTTCTGTTGAATGCGATAAATAGTATGTGCTTAATATTTCCGATTGCTAAGGATAAACCAGAATTTTGTTGAAATTGTTCGGTTGAAACAAATACAAAGTAATTATGCTCTTTGTACAAAATTCGAGTGTTTAACGTCTCCAAAGTCTGATTTAACTGGTGCATATGTATACGTGAATATTCAATTGTGGACAATACACAATTACGGCGGTGTTTAAAAATATCTTGAGGATACAAAGTTAGGTTGAATGCTTTGTTAGTATCTATTATATCCATAAGGTATTTAGTATTGCTGATAGCGTTTGAATTATGAAGTTTGAGATGTTCAAATTTAAATTGCCGTGAAAAGCTTGTTGATTTAATGAAAACTTGTGTACAATCTTGCAAATTATTTTGAGTAAAGACTAAGTATAGTGTGGATAGTATATAGTTGCTTAGATTCATTTTTGAAACTGCTTTGGAAATGTTGTTTAACTTTATGTAAGGTTTTCTTTATCTCGTGAATGTAAAGTCCAAAACTTCATACCAAATAATTCAACCATTCTGCATGTATGACGACATATTACTACGTCCAATGTTCATTTTTTTCATGTTCTAGAAGCTTTCACTGTCTCTTTACGGCATATCTTGAGTAATGACTACATCGCCAATTTACTTACCAGACGATTGCAAAAAAGAACAATCCCCCCCATCATTATAGCCCCCCATCATTTTTGATACGAACGTAAACAAAAACATTCACTTTTATATTGACTTTTATGAGTATGATAATCATTTTCATACATTTGACGCAATTATTTATGCTTAAGTACGTTATAACAAGGCTATAGCTAAACAGTTAAATGTTAATTACCACCTTAAATAAAAAAATCTTCCAAAAAGTACCATCAAATTTGAAATTTTAGCCCCCTCGATTTATGACCCCCCTCGAATTATACCCTCCTTTGAGATGTGAAATTTGAAATTTTAGCCGGGGGTATAAATCGAATAAATACGGTATGTCCAAACAACCTTGAACTTTTACTTTAGTAAAAACCCTATTGCAACTTTGTTTGGCAGCAAGACAGATTTGAGAATTCCTTGCGTGTACGCTTCAACGTTGCATGTTTGACAAAAGTGCCATTAGGTATAATTATGTTATTAGAAAAACCTTACTTACAACAAGTATTTGCACTTATTCAGATTCGTTTGCTTAGTTGTCATATTATGGTTTCTAATGCCAAACTGTCAATCAACGCTTTGCTTACGTCAAACACTGTTATATAATTTTATATGCTAACATGCAAAAATTGTTGTCCAGATCTAGTATAGCTGTTGATTGAGTTGAAGTTATTTTCTTCAGAATATTTTCTTATTGATTTCGATGTTTTAATTTCAATGATGGATCTTAGATGAAACCTTAAAGTTTAGTTATGTGATGGATTCCTCACTTGGAGTAGGTTATGTGCTCCGTATCATGTTCGGTAATTGATTAATGCTACAAATGAGATAGCAATATGTTATTTTTACAAGTCTACAAACGTTAGAAAAGGTTGTTGATTTCTCATATTTCGTATAGTTACAATTTTTAAATTATGTGGGATATAAATCTATAAAGAAATTCGGTACAACTATGTACATGGTACAATTTGTAATTTCCATTTAAAACACAATGCATTTATCATTTCCTTCAGTTGTTTCTGGATTCATATTAGATCCCACGGGACATTTCCAAGCTTGTGTAAATTCTGGAGAGTTCCGTAACGATCCCAGTATTCGAAACTGACATGGGCTATGCACGTCACTTTCTAGGCGTTTCTGTAAGCCTTTTCTGCTAGCAGTTTGACATAAGTTCTGATGGATAATTTTGAGTAGTATATGTTAAGCATATGTTACAAATTCTCACATAACTCTCCAAATACATCTTAAAAAATTATCATATACCTGTGCAACTCCAATATAAAACAACTGGTCATCAGTATACTTCTCAAGTCCATTTAGCTGACGTAAGCTATCACTTTTTTCCAAAGGAGAATTTGCTTTGTAAGCTTTATAAGCCGCTAGTATACCAGCATTATCCGCCAAATTCTCTCTGAGAGTTAATTGTCCATCTACGCTCAAGTTTTTACCTGGTGTATACTCAAGTTTGTAGTTGTTATATTGATCAATTAGACACTGGGCTATTGGTGTATCTGTTTCGTTTGCATATTCTGACCAGCCTAGAAGTCAAAGAGTCAAAAGGTTTTTAACTTTTTAATACCTTTCTACATGCAATTTGTTATTAAAAACTAAGTACCAAAACCAGCAAGACTATGCGCTATTTCATGACCAATAATAAACCCTAACCGTCCATAATTGAAGGATCTAGAATAGCAAACAAGTTATAAAAACAACTGTATCTAAAAAAACTAATTTGTAAATGAAACTTTGTTCTTACGCTGGCAAAAGTGGGTCGTAGAACGGCAATTGCAGCATTCCGTCAGACACATCTGCAGTGGAATAAACAAAAAGATAAAAGAGTTAATTAACCTCACGTATTAAATTAAGCAGTTTAAGCTCTTAATTATTACCAAATGTGCGGATACTTACATACTGCATACATTCTAACTCTATTGTAAGCGTCAACAGTTCCCGGGAAACTACTCCAGATACTTTATACACAGTAAGTTTACAAATTGTTGAAAATCTCAAATTAATTTTTCATACATATTATTAAAAACAAATACATAAACTACCATTTTCCAGTTTTCAACTGCTGACGTACTTCCGAAACCCGTTTGTTTGCAGTCCAATTATTGATTTCAATACTTTGTTCCATATAACTTTTAGAATGCTGGTAATCCTCAGAAAAGCTAATCTTAAGTGTGAATATATTCAAGCATTCATTATAATATGATTTTTGATAATTGATGAAAACGTTTTAATATTTCAAGTACCTCATCATATTCAGATTGCACCTGGGACTTGTTTAGCATCCAAGAAGGATATCCAGAACAAAAGTGAACAGAGTCAAGAACAGTCCTAAGTACATTTGCATCTACGTAAGGTTTCGAGGTACTAACTGTTAGATTACGAAACTCAAATTTAATGTTATCAAACAGTTCATGTATCTAAAAAAGGAATAAAATTAGTATTTGGAAAAATTTTAGAATCTTTATAAAAATTCTTATATTTAATAACATATTTTGAGAAACCTGCTCATAGTATTCATTTTGAGAAGCGTTCTCATCGTTCTCCTCTGACGAATTTTCTAAATCTACATTTTTAACTTGACGTAAACCTTTTCGCATTAAGTATGCGTGACCAAGCACAAGTGGAAACTTTTTCTGAACCTGGTTGGCACAAAGAACTTCTCTAGGAATATCCCTAGTGGTGCCAAACAATACTTTATGCAGTGTATTAGCATACTCGTGAAACTTTTTAATCCCTGATAGTGAAATCATCCTATGCATCATTTGATAATGTAAATAGTTGGCAAGTGGCTCTTTTTTAAATGTTCCAATCCTTTTGATAAGGTTAATCAAGTGTTTGACGTTAAATCCACCTGTAAGCTGTGTCGTATTTCCATCAAATGAATTCAACAGCTTCAAAATGTTTATCTACAAGTCAAGTCAATTAAATATTTTGAATCAAATATTCATTTGATTCAAGCAAAATTTACTTTAAATAAGATTTTACTTTGTTCGGATAATTTCCTAGTAGCTTTTGAATATCCTCAAAAGTAGTTCCAATTTTTTCTGAGTCAAATCTTTTGGCAATAGTACTTTCTCGTGCTAAATTGAGAAATTCTCTTCGAGTTTCAACAATTTCCTTAGCTTGACTTTCCAAATAGTTTATAGTATAATTATAATCCAAATTATATTCATTATTATACGCTCCCGATCGAAATTGCAGCAGGTCTCTTGTAACATTTACAATAAAGTCTGTAATCGCTAAATCTTCTGTTGATGTATCTATTAAACCTGGACTATCAACAATTAACAAGTTTTCTAGCAAACTACTCTCTGATGAACTGTGAAACGAGACAACTTCTAAAAGCTGGGATAAGTCAAACTCTGTAATAAGACCTAAGAAAGTTTCCATCCAGTCAAATTTCCAACTGCTCCATGTTTCATTTATGTACAAAATTGGCCATCCGCCGTATTCCTCAAGTTTGTCAAGAATAAATTGCATATCTTCCGCTTCCCTAGTTTTGTTTTGGTATTCACTACTATGAGCTTGTAAACATTTCTGGTAAAAGCGCTGGGCAGTTAAAAGTACGGGTAATTCTTCACTTTCCACTGACTTGTTTAGAATATCTAAACAAAATAATTAGCATACAATTTCGTTTTGTTTTGCAAAACTTATGCAAATCTTTGAAACAGTTTGTGCGCTTGCCTATAACCAAATGCAATGATTGCATTCGCAATTTGCTAATCACGCTCCATTCATCAACATGATCCGGTCGCGGATTTTGAGAGAACCAACCCTGGCAAGCAAAGTGGTAAAAGTTGTCACAAGGATCTACCGAAGTGTTCAACGAACTTAGAATTTCGTTTACTTTAAAAGACAAAGCAATAGTAAAATTACGTATTGTACTATGTTAGACAAGATCAAAGATTTCATTTCATGTATATTCTAAAGCATCCTTTTAATATTAATTACCAGCTTTGCTACATGAAACGTCTGTGCAAAACCTGTGTAAATCGAACTCTGACAAATTATACAAGTTTTTTGGAATCGCAAACTCGCCGTCATTGGTAGAATTGCTATCTGAATATGAGGATACATCTTTTCCTTTAGAGAATACTCCAGTTAGCAGTAAAGTAATCAAAGTTACTACTATTACGACTGTTAGCAGAACAAACAGTCCCACAAGGTAAACCAGCTTCCGTGAAAAAACTCTAGATATTTATTATTGAAAATTTGAAGAAGATCTAAAACTTGTAATAAAATCTATTTATATGGTTAGAAGTTAATGACAAGCAGCTAACCTTTCATTCTGGGTCCGATGGTTCCTTCTTACATCCTTTTTGGTTGTATTAGGATCGTGAGTTTCTGTTATAAATAATCCTGTTTCAGTTGACAATTCTGACATTATGCTTAAAATTTCTCTTTGAGCAAGTGCAAAATGTTTTGTAAGATTCCCAAAGTGAAGACAGAAAAGGCATACAGTTTGCATGCCAAATGGTAAAAAATGTTCGCATATTCTGGCTTTATCTCGAGTTTCACAGATAACAAGTGTTATCACATTTTCTATTTGTTCTGTTAAGACATCATATCTTTATGGCAAACTTAGTTGTGTACAGAACTGTAAAGGTAAATGCACACATGAACAATAATATGCAATTTTTCAGTCGCCATCAGTCTCTTATGATAAGAACCCATCCCGTTTGAAGAATGGTGCCAAAATACTATTCAATTTATACACAACACAACATTACGGTCAATTTGAAATTTAGGACAAAATACAAAAAAATGAAATGTCATGGATCCAGTTTTAAGAATAAAATTTCTCTAATTTAATGTGCAAATTAAAAAGTAATCTGACTCATCTGACTTAATAACTGCAACTTCATTTTTAGAAAATTCGTTTTTTGTATTAATTTTCCAAATTTCTTGTGTCATAATGTCCACACTCAATAGTTCCAACGTAGTAAACACTAACGGCAATAGCACTAATGTAAGTGAAAACGTAGTTGCAAGTGAGGTTTCTCACAACTCGCCCACTTGCAGTGAAAACCCTGACGGGCATGTCAATACCCATGCTTCAACTTCAACCAACACTAACGCTTCTTGGCTTCCCTCAATCGAGGAAGGTCTAAAATGTCCCATTTGCCTAACCATTCCCAGCGACAGAATCATTTCCTGCTCTACTGGACATTCATTCTGTTTCCAGTGTGCTGAGCAAATGGATCAATGTCCCTATTGCCGAGTGAGGCTTTGTCAGAGAAAAAGAAACTTTGCCCTGGAAGCCGTGGTGGAACAATTTCGCAAGCAGCAGTTGCAACCGGACCATCACTTCGAAGTAGACCCAATAATCGCAAATGTCGTGCCCCCAGGCCTACCTCCTGAGAATCGGGATTTATGGGTGAACCGGATCTCAAGATGGTTTTGGATTTTCTGGTCTACTGGCAAAAGGATAGTTAGTGAGTTCATCAACGGGCCTTCGGGTTTGGCCGTTAGCTTTGGTCTGATAATGCTGCTGCATATTTATTTCTCTACCAAACCCGTAGAGTCGGAACCAAAGCCACGCGCAACAACTATTCCAATTTCAATTCCGGAGCTACTTACCTAGTTCCCGTTTTAGACCTTCATTCAATTCCATAGTCCGTAATAGGAACTTATAAATTCATCGCGCTAATTTTTATATGAAGTGTACAAAATGGTCTTTCGGGAACCATAATACTCAGAATGCCCATACTATACTAAATTACTAATTGAAAAATTAGATGCAACTGCCAATTCATGAATAAAGGCTGACTCGGTTGACAAGCCATTGTACCGTGTACTCCACAATGCTCTAATAATTAGAGTCTAATTTACAAATAACTGACTATGTGATAACGTTCATGGAAATGTCATGGATCCAAGGTCACTTCAAAAAAGGTTTTTTATGCAAATTTTTACTTCAAAAATTTTTTCCTTCGTATTTTTTTGGCAAATCACCCCAAATTATTTTCTTCATTTTATACTCCTTCAAAATTTTAGTGAAATAACATGGCTTCTTCCGTTCCATCCATTTCCATCATGCGCCTGACCTTCTTCCGGGATGAAAATGCTAATAGCTCGCCTTTCAACTCGACTATTGAAGCTACCTCCAACTTCCCACCCGAACCACCCACCCCTTCAACGTCAACGTCAACCACACCCGCACCTCCATTGCCACCTGCCTCCACCGACTCCATACCCGAAGATCTACAGCTCTTAGCTTGCCCCGTCTGCAAAGATCTTCCCCAAAACAGAATAATTTGCTGCTCTAACGGTCACTCTGTCTGCGTCCAGTGCGCTGATCAAGTCAACCATTGTCCCGTATGCCGAGTGGATCTTCACCAAAAAGTTCGCAATCTAACTTTAGAACAGGTCGTGGAAGAGTTAAGAAGACAACCGCCCAATAGTCAAGGCATTATGTACTTGCCCAGACCAAGAAAGCCTTCTTGGAGGAAAAAGCTGTCCAAGAAATTCAAAACATTTTGGCTTTATACCAAAAGGACTGTGGCAATTGTGATTGGAGTACCCTTGACCGTTGCAGCAATTGGTGCGGTTGGAGTGGTTCTAGTGGTTGCAACGACTGTGGTTCTGGGAATAACTGCAATTGTTTTAGTGCCAGTTTGCATATGCAATCCCGAGGTTAGTACTGCAAATTTAATGAAATGTGAACATAATTGAATTTATCTGCAATAAATAATTTTGGGCTATTTTAGGCTGTGGCAGACATTGTGGCTACTGTGAACACTGTAGCCACTGCCACCAACAATGCAACTACTACCCGTTCATAATATCAAAGGCAGCAGAAAATGGACGCACACTCAATACCAAATTATTGGACTACCTTTCCTACCAAAATTATCGCTACTTTCTAAAACATTAAGCTATTATAACCATTAATTATGCTATCCTTTAATAAATTGATTGTGCTGATTGTTAAAATGATAAAGCTCAAACAGTACCATTAACTATTCTAAATATTTTTAATTAGCATTAAAATTTGAAAACTTGCTTTGTCTAAAACCATACTGTAGTACATATTCTAGTGCTAGGTTGACATTCGATTTCCAAAGTATGTATCCCATCATCGCCAGCTTCAGAGGTCATCCCACCATCGCCACCACTAAAGCTGGCGATGGCGATGCATCGCGTTGATCCCACATATTGCAAGCAAATGTCATGGATGCCGTGCTAGCAAGAAAAATCTTTTTTTTTTCCACAAAATTCCCCAAATTTTTCACAGAAGGCAGTCTAGCTAAATTATCTAATTTGGCAATTTTATTGCATTTAATCAGCATTTATAACTCCTGTCAAAATTTCCAGTATCAAATCATGTCTTCTTCATCTCCTTCCACCCTCATTATGTCAACCGTACTGCACATTGATCAAAACGAAAATGCCTTGCCTTCAGGTACTTCTAGCGTGGCTACCCAACATCCCCTCATTCCACCACCTCGCCCACCGCCACCTACTGAGCCACCCACCTCCATAAACGAAGAGACTGACAATAATGCTTCCACTTCAGTCACTCCCTCGCCAAGTCCCTCCTGCGACGACATTCCCCAAGGTTTGGAAATCTTAGCTTGCCCCGTGTGCAAGGACATCCCCCGAAACAAAATAGTTTCCTGTTCTAACGGTCACTCCTTTTGCATCCAATGCACCAAAACACTCAAGCAGTGTCCCGTCTGTCGAGTAAGTCTTCAACAGAAAGTTCGCAATCTTGCCTTGGAGGAATTGGTGGAGGAATTAAGAAAACGGGCACCCATCAAAGTCAATAAAACCAACCACAGACCCAGACCAAGACGCAACACTCCAAGAAGGACTTTGTGGAAGAAAAGGATTTCCAAGTGGTCCAAAGTGTTCGGGCTGTATTGCAAAAGAACTGCAGCCATTGTTGTCGGAGTACCCATTGCCCTTGCAGTAGTTGGCACTGTTGGAGGTGTTCTGGTTCTTGCACTGACTGTGGCTGCTGGAGTAACTGTGATTGTGGCAGTGCCACTTTGCATTTGTGGTCTTTGCAAGGTTTGTAAAACAAATTATAGAAACAATTTTTATTCTTAATGGTTATTACATTGATTTATGTAAATATTAATTGCAATAAACTCTCTTTTATGGTTTTTCAGGTGGAATTCATTACGCAGAATAGTGCTAATCTTCCAGTCGTTTGAGCATTAAGAAGTTTCATTGAAATTTGTGGTTCCCCAAAGTGTAAAATTGTAGTAGTTTCAAAATTTAAAAGTAAATTGTTAAGTAAACTTGCAAAATTTTTGTATTTAATCATTAATGTAAATAAAATGAAAATGTAATAAAATTTCTAAAAAAAACAGCAATTTTCTCCCAATCTGAAATGAATGAATGAATGGTAAATGATTGGGGTGACTTGAGATCTTGGCTAAACCTGGGGTCTGTTTCACCGAAAATTTTCATTGCTACATTATAATTATCGCTTTAAATTTAGTATTTACAATCTATGCTACAATTAATGATAATGAGCAATGAGCCATGCTGGTGAACCAGACCCCAGACTATGATTTCAGTACAAATGATTCAAAATTAATGCCACGGTAAATTATTAACAAGAACAAGAAACAATTTAATTCACCGAACTATTTTACAATCACCGGTACATCAACTCAACTTAAAAATAATGAACAACAAATAAACAAGTTAATTAATTAAATAATCTTAACCAAACAATCGTTAATTCATTAAACAAATTACTATAAAATATTGACTTTTAGTTTTAACTGACTACATCACACTGCACCCATTATTCACCGCCCTGTTAACTAATCCTCTTTTCTTCTTTTCAGCTCGCCTCTGCACCTCCAACTCCCATTCCTCCCTCTTGTAATGCACCGTATCCCTCCAAGTTTCCACCATGTCCAACTTGGTCATCTTTTCCAACTTTGGAAACTCTGTCCACAAATTTGACTTTAGGAGTTTGTTCTCCCATCCATAAATCTCTGTAAGGCCAACTTGGTTCCTTGTTTTAAACCAGTGTCTTGGTCTTGTCCTTACCGGTTCCCCAAAGCGATTATATAAGTATTTCATTTGAAGATCCAACAATTTTAAAGAATCCTTCATTGGCAACAGTAAATCCAGACTACAGGGACTTCCCAGCACAAGTTTAATTCGCTGGACACTTGGCAAATTTAATCTTAAAGCTGCACTCTTGTTCAAATACTTCTTGGGACTTTCCTTTAACGGTGGAAATTGAATCATCACGTTGGTCAACCTAGTACTCTGACCCCATTTCTGGTTCACCACTGTCACCAGTTTAGTCCACTGGTTGAATCCCACCTTGGCCATAAACCAGTCTGGATAAAATGGAAGATAAAGGGTCTTTAATTCAGGCCAGTTGACAGAAGCTGCTTCCAACTCAGTTAAATCCTCTTCGGAATCCAAGGATAATGACAATTCCTCCAAATTTATTAACGGAATGGAATACAAGTTGTGTCCCAAGTGCATTTTACGCACTTCAAGTTTCCTCAAATGATTATTTCTTTCCAGTAAGTTGTTAAATGCCAAGCTTGGGAAACCGTCAACTTTAAGAAAGATAAGATGGTCCAGTCTAGGAAATGGGTGGTCACTTAAATAAGTTTCCAATTCTTCTCTGGTCAAATCCGACCGATCTTCTCCAAACCAGTCACTAATTTTAAGGGATCTTAAATTAGGAAGAAGGCCCAACCACTCATTTAATCTTCGAATAAAGTCCATTCTTAGCTCCAAGTCGTCCTCGGAGCTAAACTCAAAGTGCCAAATGTGATGTCCATAAGGTTGAAGTAAAGTGGTTGGAAGTTCATTCCAAAACCGTAATTCTTCAGCAATTTCCTCCTCTCGCATTGTGCTATTCATTTCCTTGGACAAAATTAAGGTCCTTCCAAGAAAAGGGTTCCTTCCTGGACTAGCTTCATGAGTGGTTTTAAAATGAGCCACAAAGTCACTTAATCCCCTGCGCCAACTTCCCCAAAACAAGTATTTCCAACTGATTTCTTGAATAGCTTCAGGGTCCTCACAATACTGACGACTTTTGTCATAATGGTCATGGTCCAATTGATAATGTGTCCAATGATTAGCATAATAGTGGTCAACTCCCTGTTGCCATTCGGGGCAAACTTGTCTCATTTTTAAAATCATGGAGTACCACGGGGGCAAAGGACCAACAAGACTGCCAGAATTAGAAGAACCATCGTCATCATCGTCATCTTCAGTAGATTTGGCTAAGCTGGGAACCTGAACCTCTTCATTAAAAGAAGGGTCGTTTTTTCCATCCTGACCATAACCGATTTTAGGAGCCAAGGCTTGGAACACTTTTGGAAAGAGGAAGGCCACTCGTTTGGGTTCCAATAGTTGTCTAAAGTAAAGGGAGGAGTTGGACACCTTTTCCAAGACGGAAGGATCCTTGACTTGGTTCAAAATGAGGATCCACACCTTAAAACCACAAAGGAAAGTACATGATCAATTAACTAAAACTTTAAACTTTAATTAAAAATGTCACAAAATGACAGTTACCTCCTCCGGAAATATGCCAAGGAGCCTTTGGACATCCTGCTGGTACAGGTCCTCCAATTCCTCCTCCTCGTGTTCCGGTTCCTCCAAAATCTCCTCATCGTCCTCAAGTCCATCAGCCTCCAACTTGTCATCTGCACCTTCCCCTGCCATTTCCCCGCTAATTAATCAATTAATTAATCAAATTCTACGAAATTTTACGCAAATTTAGTTAATCGCACAAATTTGTTGAGCTCTGTTCCAATTTCCAATCAGCCGATTCACAACAAAAACTTTGAACATTGCGGATAGAATGACGGGGCACTCTAAGACCTGAACAAAGACCAGTTCCAAAATCTGCATTCTGCAGTCCAAAATGGCCCAAAAGTCGGATTTTTTACAAATTTTTTTTTTACATCATATCATCATCATTTTTCATACATCATTTCTGCATTTATGATAAGCAATAAGGTTGATAATCAAGTAGATTTAAGGCAGGGGTCTGGTTCACCAGCGCGGCTCATTGCTCATTATCATTAATTGTAGCATGGATCCTACATACAAAATATAATGCGATAATGATAATGAGTCAATGAAAAATTTCGGTGAAACAGACCCCATGATATGATTTTGGAATGGGGGATTTCTGCGCAAATGGGGCATTCAAAGTTTTGCAGGTGCTTTAAGGGTGGCGAGGAAGTATTGACGTTGGTGGGTGAAGCAGTGGACAACTTCCGGTTTCTTTTGAACCTCAAGGGTGCAAACAAGCGTTTCCATTTGTTGGTGGAGGTAACTTTGTCCTCGGTGAAAGTGACACAAGTTATACGAACAACAGGCATTGTGAAAATGAAGATGTCTAAAAAAATATTTCAAAGTAAAACGTGTTGGCATTTCTTAAAAAGATTATGACAGGTGATAAGATAAATATGAAAGTATGGTGTGCTGGTAAATTATCTAGTAAAATAATTTTTTTTAAATAACTAATTCATGAGAATGGATCCATGACATTGTCAATTGAATTGTAACACGTTCTAAATAAACTTGAAAGAATGGCAGCTAGCCAAAATAAAGGTTTGTGTTTGCGCAGTAGTAAAGTTAAAGTGGTCGGTATAAATAAAAATAGTAAGCTACTTACCTAATTCATTGGGTTGCACGCAATTCAAAAACTTTATTCTTATAATTTTCCTTTGACTTTGACAGATTAAA
The DNA here is from genome assembly GCA_029691765.1 of Entomobrya proxima. NCBI lineage: Eukaryota > Metazoa > Arthropoda > Collembola > Entomobryomorpha > Entomobryidae > Entomobrya > Entomobrya proxima. The sequence goes on along the minus strand of CM056168.1, from coordinate 48,424,648 downwards.
AAAATTAAAAATGGCAAGAACATGGTGTCTGTGTCAAAACAGTTGAATCCTTGAGTAAATCCGTTTATTAAACTCTAATTGAGGTGGTTATTGCCAGTTGCATGATCATAAACAATATTTTATGTACATAATTGTTAATATTTTTATATTTTATTTGAAAGTTATAGGAAGTTGGTGTACGAAGATAAGTCTTCAAGTGCAAACTACGAAAAACTAGTTACAAGTTATTAAACAATCTATTTACAACAGCGTTGCCCATCACCTTTATCTGAATTTAAACAAAACAACGTATAAATTTACCCAGAGCGCCTTTACAAAAAATCATGAAAAATACAAACACTTTCTACCTAAGGTATTATAAAATCAATCTTCAAACTCGTTTCAAAGAGTCTTATTTTACATCATCATTGAGCCCAGTAATACTATTAAATGTCTTGGTTCTAATTCCTTTGGTTTTAATTTCTCAAGGAAAAAAATAAACCAAGGATCAATGCAATCTTCTTTGAAAAAATTTTCAAAGCAAGCATTCCAATCCCTCTCCATTTTAATATTCAGCATATCTGCCAATTGCTCCAAATTCTGCTTGTTTCCTTCCTGTTCCTCGTCACTACACATAAAGACCATAATCCTTCTAAGAAACTTCTGCAGATCTTCCAACATGTATTTAAAAGCCCCATAAATAATCTCTCCGACAATTTTAGGCTTTTTCCAATTTCCTGGTAGTATTCCGGTGTACATAAAGCTTAAAAGGGCTTCAAATGCGGGACCGGAAATGTCATCAATTTGAACAACTCCTTCCTGTGCCTCAAACATGGGCGTTTGAAACATGGAACGAAAAACTGGACTACGTACTCCAAGAATAGCTCGATTTGCCAAAAATTCTCGACCATCTTTAGTAATCAATTTTACTTTTAAATTTTGACCATCCCCAGAACCTTGTGTGTACATGATTCTAAAGTCGTCTTGCCACTTGTTTATGAATTGGGTTTCATAAAACCAAGTCAGCATGGAAACCATGAGAGCATTTTGCGAAATATTTGGTGGGATTCTTTGCATGTTGCAAATCCAGAAATGAACGCATAAAGATAAGCAGCTTCCATCCGGATCCAAAGAATGCTCAAACAGATCCACATTTTCAAACAGATCCAATATGGACATTTGGTTAGTTTGATATGCATCTACGAAGTACAAGAGCAAGAAAGAAAGAAGATCCAAATAGGTAATTAGTGAAAACCAATTTTTGTTGGATTTTATTTCCCTCAGCATTATAGTAATTTATTGTTCTACCTGCTTTCATGCGTAGATGTTTCGTTTCTGTTTGAAGATATACAACCGTTAGAAAGTGTGCATTCTTGGGAATGTCTCCAACTAATTTTATGTCTGGTCGAAGAACATCAGTTGTAGCATGTTTTTCCAACTTTAGGAAACATTTCCACTTTAAATCAAGTTCTATAGTAGAACCCACTTTAAAATAAAAATGTTGTAACTCCAAAGCTTCTTTATTGCTCCTCATTTTAATAAAATCTTTAATTTTCCAGACAACCAAATACTTTTCCATAAATAACTGTAATACACAGGCAGAAGGGAATGAAGAATATTTAGGCTACAACTTTTTACAATAAACTGACAAACTATATTTTGTGCATTTATAGATACATACCTTTTTCGGAACTAATTTGTTATATTCCATATTATAACTCAGATTGCGGCACAGTTATAAAATTCTGACAGCTATTAAACTAATGTAATCAATCTAAGTGTTTGTAAGATGTTTGTAACTCTCAATTAAATAAACGATGATTTTACTACGTAGTTACAAATATTTTTTCAAAGAAAAACTATACAAACTGACTAAATATACGAACAGGGTTGCGATTTTATTTACAATCAAAACCTTGTTCAACGTGTGGAGTAAAAGTACCTACCAAAATGAGAAAATATGGCGACCATTTCCTACCCAAGTTTACTTTATTTATCCAAATACTTTCAGATGTGAAACTTTTTAGAACAAAGAACAATAGAGACCCAATAATATTTCAAGAATTGTATTGAAACCCTTCAGAAACCAAATTTATCTAACTGCTCGGCGAAGTAACCATCCGACCCTTTGAAATATTTTCTGAAAAAAAACAAAGCTTTTAGCTTTGCAACTTTCAAACATACGTGGTATGCATACCTTATACATATATACTAATTTCTCTCTTGGCTTTCATGTGTGAAGCCGTTTTTAGAACAATGAACAATGAGGTTGTACACGTAGTAACTGAGCAATTGTATTTCGTATCCCTTTACAACTTAAGTCTAGTCTGGGTGCTTTCTGAAACCCCTAATTCTCAGAAGTCGTACCTTTCCAAATTTAGATTCATATGGTTATTCTGAAACAAACCCTAGTGCCAGCTTTTCTTAAAACTTTATACTTTACGATAAATCTTGTGAAAACAAGACTGAGATTGTAACCGCATGATATTGTAAAACTGCAGAGGCTTCATAGTCAAAGCAAGATCGCATCTAAAAAAACGCAATTTGTGCAGGAATTCATTTTCAGTTCAAAAATCATGGCTAATAGATTTTTCAAAAAGGCGACTAGCAAAGTAAAATATATTTCAAATATTGATTTGTAAATTGCAATTCCAACAAAAAAATAAATTCTATTTTGTACTATCTGCACTTTATTTATAGTCACTGAAGGAGGAACACCGTGTCAACTGGAAAATCGCCAACTTCTCAGAAATTCGAGACTCGAAGGAAGCATTGGAAGCGCAGATCCATCGTTTTGAAATGGGTTCTAGCATTAACCTTCCTATCAAGTTGAAATGCTACTTGACTTGCAATCGGGTACAAGGAAGGATGTGGATTAATCCTAATGTCGACTTGGAAGAGAAACCCAGTGGAAATGTTTCCAGACTGTTTGCCACGCTGCAAGTTGAAATTAATGAAGGATCCGTATTTCACAGCGAAACAAGTAACTAGTTTATTATAGTATACTTTTTGAAAAGTTACTGAACTTGATTTAATTTTAAACACCAAAATGTTTTACATTCTATAGCTCCATTGTCTAACATATCAAAGGATTCCATGAGATACAGTCCTTTGATTCCCCAAATTCACCTTCCTTTTGAAGCCGAGTTTCGCAATTATGTTAACGCCGACGGAAGCCTGTATTTGAGCCTAATTGTTAATCTATACCATTTTAAGTACGTGCCACTTATTGCACTTGGACCTTGTTCCACTTTGTTGTACGGTATAAAGTGTGATTTTGAGCAAAAGAGCCGTGAAAAGTTACAACAGGATATGAGTAAAATTTGCAAAAATCCGGATACACTTTCTCAAGATTTAGCCATGCACAAAGTTGTCTCAAGTGACAACAAAGAGTTCTTTGTAAATCCCGAAATTTTGAGGGTACGTTGCCCAGTTTTATATTCTATGTTGGCAGAGGACACAAGTTCCGTTTTAACTTTTACTGACATTCCCGGCCAACATTTGGAAACATTAGTTGCCTTTGTGCACACTGCCAAGCTACCACAGAGCTTTAATGTTTCTGCTGAAACTAATGGAGAGCTGATATCTATTGCCAAAAAATTTGAACTGATGGATCTTGTGAACTTTCTGGAAGAAAGTAGAAAGTTTTCTGGATGGAAACCAACGGTCACTACCTGAGTAACTACTTCCACTGGTACCTTCCAAAATATCAATAAGCTAATTTCTGTTTTTATCTTTGGAATAATCATTTATTGGAACTGTACGAACAAAGTGTGCATAGTTTATTTTGTAAACTTTTACGTTTTGAATGCAGTTTGTACATGTATAAATTTCTATGTTATTTTTACGCTTATTATTTATTACGTGCATAACTTACAATTAGTGTGAATTCGAGCATTTTGTAGGCCCATCAACAGCTATTTGAACATGTATCATTTGAATGTATGTATTCATGTATTTTGCAAGTTTGCATCTTAACGTTTTCATTCCAGCTAGAGTTTAGAACTGTAGTTTTTAATTATGTTTTCAAAATTGGATTAAATTTTACAAAAATTTCCACTTTATATTATAAAAGTTATTAAAGTATTTAGAATGATAAGTGAGTATTTAAAACATAGTTCATAAAATATTCCAACAATTTATAACACAAGCATACAAAATTTTATTCATGGATTGGCTTGATAATTAAATTAGTATAACTATCGTATAACATATTAACCTAAAACAAATTGATTTGTCACAGCAAACACAAGTATTACTCTGATTTTATTTATTAGCGATTGCTCTAGCTGCTGCCAATGACATTTCAAGTCACTTCCTCTTATTCTTCTTGGAGTTCAACTGCTGGCAAAATAGGTCATAAACCGTGGTGTCCCTAGCCATGCATGGTCCAACAATTCTTCTTGAACTCCGAACATCATTATTGCTGTTGTTGCCACCCCGAGTTCCAGTTACTCCACGAGCACTCTGCTTTGGTTGGTTTAAAACTTCCAAAAGTGCTTTCAGTGGTTTATTTTCTGGAATTCCCTTTGCCAAACAAAATCCCTTCAAAGAAAGTGCAACTTCATTAAGGGACACTTCCAAGTGTCCAAACTCCTTTGTGGATTTGGCAGAGAGGCTCTCCTAACAAATAAAAATCCCAAAATATTTTTAATTATAAATCCTTCTTAAAACAACAATTTAAAATACTGACCTTGACTTTAAACGCCAAATGTTCATAATTGGTAAAAACCAACATCCACACTTCACATGCAGCTTCCTTCATCTTATTTTGCTTGTCAGATAAGTGCCAGTAGGCTTTACCCTTGATAATTAGCAAGTTTACTTTCTGCCCAACGTCCTGAATAACCTCCAAGCACCTGTCAATCACATCCCCCATCTCCTTGTACTTTTTCAAATGTCTGCCCAGCAAACACAGATAGTCCATCAGACAAGGATAATTTCGGGACGAGGCTTGGAGTGCTTCACCATAAATCCTGTTGGCTGTTGCGTAGTCCTTCGTTATCTTAAAATAAAAAAGTTTATCTATCATAGTCCTTTAAAGATATTCCTCATGACACAATCAAGATTTAATGGAAAAGGGCCATATTCAAGTTCTCACTAAGCTGGGACCCTCTCGTAATTATTAAATTAATTTTTCGTGTCATGCGCACTTAAATCTGAACAAAACCAGACTGTTATATAAACGTACTTCAGTTGCTCTTTCAAATGAGCTATTATTCGTAACCACTGGAGTTGTGGTTGTCAAGCAATGAATTATTGTTGTACTTAGGTTGTAGCTCTGAACTTCAGAAGCTCATTTTTGCGACTTGCTTTTGCAACAATCGGACAATGCGCACCCGAATATGGACAAAAGTGGACTGGCGTTTAAGATTACTTGAGTTGGTTTTTCAAATGAGCTATTAATTGCAACCACTCGACGTGTAGTTGAGAAATTAAGATAGGGTCCCAGGCTAGTAAGAACTTGAATAAGGTCCTTTGCACTTACGTAATGATAGAACTTTCCCACTTTGTGCAGCACCATGCTACATTTTGGCCACTTCCGGTAGCACTCCGTAAGAATTTGTTTGGCTTCAGCAGTCCTCTGTGGACAATCTGTGGCTGTGTACACCTCCGCCATTTTCAGTTTAGCCAACATTTCACATCGGGAGTTTTCTGGAGAACGCTCCACCGCCATTCTAAAGCAAGTTAACAATTTATAATTTAACGCTTAACCATTCATCAAAACTTCTAATAAAATCATCAAACTTTTACCCAAGCAGCTTAAGAATCCCCTCCAACTCCTTAACCGCCTTTCCCCCTGATCCAGATCCATTTAGTTTCTGTAATTTCAGCGCTGTCAAATCCAGCATGTACTTTACATTCTCAGGACAAAGTTCGTGTGCCTTTTGACAAGCCCCCAACTCCTCACTACTGGGCATATTCTGCTTTCCTCCTCCAGAAACCCGCATGTGCTTCAGCTTTTCACCCAGAATGTGTTGCCACAGGTGACAATTGGGTTCTGTTTTCACTGCATTTCGGAAGTGTCCCAGGGTGACATCATGTACCAATCCTAACAAACTGGCAATTATTCCCTTGCAAAAGCTAACCAGTGCTGAGGTCTTGATGTCCTTTTCCCATTCACCCTGGAATTTCTCCATCTTGTCGGAGGACAAGTTTTCTTTTAAAAATGTCACAGATAATGGCATGGAATCCAGAAAGTACTGAATAACCCGATAATGATCTTCGGAGATTTTTGTCCGATTCATTTTGAGGGCTTCGGTGACCTCAAAACGAAGTCTGTTACTCCATCCGCTAAGCTTCATGTTGAGTGCCAGTGCGCTGACACACAGTTTGGTACAAAGCCACTGTTCCAGACTGATTATCATGTCATCTGTCCCAGGCTCTTCCAAGTTGTCATTGTCATTTCCCGTAGCAGCCTCAAAATGCGGAAGACGAAACTCTCTCCGACCTGCCCTAGCCTTCAAGTAAGCCACGGGATCCTTCCTAAACTGGTCATTAGTTTGAGGAATCTTGACAATGAAACGGGCCACCCAGACCGGTGGACATTCAATCTTGAAAGTGGACAATTTGGCTTCACGCCAACTTGTTGGCGCTGACGCTGGAACTGACGCTGGTGTTTCATTTTTACTTGTAGTATCTATAGGATTCATAGTTAACCAATTTTAGAACTCACGTTCCAACCAAACTTAAAAGTAATCTAGATTCCGAAATAAATCTGATCAAATTTAATTAACAGCCTTCTCAGAAAACCCAACGTGTAATTAAACTGCTATGATCTCTGCGGATCAGCCGACCAAACGCTTTAAGCATGGCGGATTTTGGACGGGGCACGCTAAGACTTGAACAAAGACCGACTTAGCCGTGTCTTCAAATCAACCCTAAACCGGAAGTGGGTCGGAATGACTTCATCCAAGTCAATGATATCTCGTTACACAAGCATTGAATGTCAGCATTATCGCAAGCAATTACCCAAAATTTGATAATTTATCATAAAAAAAGCATTTATTCGATAGTATTGATTGTACCTGATACAAAGTGATTATCAATCATGACATTATTCATTATGATAAGTGTACATTTTTACATTTGTCATGGATCTATATTCAAGGAAACATAAAAATTAGTTTCATTTTATTCAGGTATTTAGCACGTATCAAACTTCACAAATTATATTCTGTTGTTATTCATGCTAGAAACTCATTCATTTCTTACTTTACTTACTGAACTTACTCACTCAGTCAAAAATTTCAACTGCCAAAACTATCAGATCATGGCCTTATCGAATACATCTACCGCTTTCACCGATACTAATGTTCTATTGTCTACGTTAGCGTCATCGGTCGTCTTAAAAGATCTTTCAGTCTTACAATGTCCCATATGCCTAGACATACCCAAAGACAGAATCATTTCCTGTTCTAACGGACACTCCATTTGCTTCCAATGCTCTATACAAATCCACCGGTGTCCCTTCTGCCAAGTGGAATTTCACCGTAGAATAAGAAACTACAGTCTGGAAGCTGTGGTGGAAGAATATCATAGACACAATTTTGCTTCACCATCGCTGCCACCACCGGAAGGGAATACCTCATGGAAAAGCTTGCTGGCAAGATGGTTCAATAAGTTTTTGTTTCATTGGAAAAGTAAGACAGCTTATATTCGTGGATTGCCAATCTGGGCTGGAATGATTGCCAGAGGTGTACTTTTGTGGGCACTAGAACGTGTCGGTGTATCAGGAAATAGGGCTGTTGTGATTTATGTTGGAATCAACGCTGTGGTCTTGGTGCCAGGTTGGCTGTTCTGACTTTTTTGGGCAGCAATCAAGAAATACCTAAATGAATATATGAATGAATCTACACATGAATTACTTAATTCTTCATTTGAAATAAAAACTAGTAAAAATACAATTGCAAAACTAGAGTAAAAGTATGGCTATGAACAATGAACGCCTTCATGTTTGAATATTCATCATTTATTCCTTTGATTTATAATGGAAAATGCTATTAAGGAATTCACAGACAAAGACAAAACGGCTTTAGAATAAGTGAACTAACTACCAATTCAATTTACAAAGTGGCAAAATTATTTTTGTATTAGTTAAGTGGTAAATAGCACGTAACACACATTAGTTTTGTTGTTGATCAATCAGCATAATGAATTTATTCAGATTGATAATATTCCAGTTATAATCAGCGTTATAATTTAAAAAGTAAATTGATAATTTTGGAAGTGCAATAATTTATTTCCGATTCTGTCCCTTTTTTCCTGACTTTGATACTATGAACGGTTTACAGTAGTTGCATTGTTGGTGGCAGCTGCGACGGTATTCGCAGCAGCCACAATGTCTGCCACAGCCTGAAATAAAATTAGACCAAAATTTTAGCTAATTAATTCAGTTATGTCCACATTTCATTAATTTTGGAGTACTAACCTCGGGATTACAAATGCAAACTGGCACTAAAACAATTGCAGTTATTCCCAGAACCACAGTCGTTGCAACCACCAGAACCACTCCAACAGTGCCAACTGCCGCAACGGTCAAGGGCACTCCAATAATAATTGCCACAGTTCGTTTGGTATAAAGCCAAAAGGTTTTCAATTTCTTGGACAGCCTTTTTCTCAACGAGGGCTTTCTTGGTCTGGGCAAGTACAAAATGCGTTGACCATTGGCTGGTTGCCTTCTTAAATCCTCCACAAGCTGTTCTAATGTCAAATTGCGAACTTTTTGGCCAAATTCCACTCGGCATACTGGACAATGGTTGACTTGGTTGGCGCACTGGAAACAGACAGAGTGTCCGTTAGAACAGCATATTATTTTGTTCCGGGGTACCTCTTTGCAAACGGGGCAAGCCAAGATTTGAAGATCCTCAGGGATTGATTCAGTGGAGGCGGGGGGCAATGAGGGTGCGGGTGTGATTGCCGTTGAAGTGGAAGGGGTGGGTGGTTCCGTGAGGATGTTGGGGGTAGTTCCAGTAGCAAAGTTGAAAGGCGGACTATTAGCATTTTCATCCCGGTAGAAGGTCAAGCGCATGATGGAAATGGAAGGAACGGATGAAGCCATGTTAAAAATTTTGAAACGTGGTATAAAAATTGAAGCAAATAATTTTACGAAAATGCAAAAATATCGGAACAAAATTTGTAGTAGGAATTTTGATGAAAATCGGGACAAAAAATAATTCCATTTTAAAAATGACCTTGGATCCATGACATTTAAATGACCAAGTCAGTATATTATGTAAAAGCAGGCATTAGTGAGATTCGGTGCGATATGGCTTGTCTGTTTATTCTGACTATTTTATTTTAACGCATAATTTTGAAGAATTTTGTTCTCAAAAACCTTAGCGTAAAAACAAGTGCAACAGGCAGACTGGCACTGCAACAAAAACTACTCCAAAAGCCGCCGCTCTAATCACATCACTGAAAAATGATACAGCTCTGCATACCACACACGGAACAAACGATAGTACAGTACCAATTATTGAAACAGTTCCAACTATAGCACCCACTCCAATTAATACCCCCAAAGCGGCCAGTGGTAAAGGCAGTCCAATAATGAAAGCTGTGAATCTCCTGCAGTGGAACCAAAACACGTTGAACCATCTTGAAATCCATGAAGTATTCTCATCTGAGGGTGGCGGGGCTGTTGAGGATGATCCAGAAGAACCTCCGGGAAAGTTCCGGTTTCTGTCCGGAGGTATATTGGTATTCACGTAGGCATTTTGGTCCACCGAGTAATATACATAATATTCTATACCTAAGCTGTCTCGTAGCAGGTTTGAAATGTAGGTGGGCATTTTATTTTTAACGAATTGTTTTACAGAAGATAATTTTGTAACAATTTTGTAAAGGGTTCATATATTAATTTTTAAAGAAAAGTTTTTGAAATAAACATTTAAAACGTTTTTAATAACAAGGGTAACAGAAAATTTATAAATTATATATTTCCTCCATCGAAATTGCGTTTGGAAAGGTCCCTAAAACACTGGCAGCGTTTCCACGTTGAATCGCGAGTGAGATACGCTGGCACAAATAAAATTTGGCCTTTGGATCCCCAGAATCTAAGATGAGATGTATAATAATTAATAATTTATAAATATAAAGATATAGTTTATAAATTTTCTGTTACCCTTGTTATTATTTGTGAGAAACCCATGTTGAATAAATAAAACCGTTATTTTAAAACGTTTTTTGCCATGAATGTTTAAAAATTGATCTTTATTTGGATCCATGACATTCGTCGAACTTCTTTCTTAATTTTATGAGTATCTATTACCGACTATGGAATTAAAAGGACTGTAATGGAAAATGGGTAAGTAGTTTGGAATATTTGTCACACGTATCTCTGACTCTGTTTGTGATTGCTGACTGCTGGAAGATGAATAATTATCCAGCAATATTATTAGACCAAGGCTAACTGTAATAACTGATGCCAAACCCAGAGGCTCACTAAGAATCCTTTTAGCAGTAAACCAGAAGATCCAAAACCATCTTGAGATCCGGTTTATCCAAAAGTCATCTTCATCGTCCTCTTCAAAAGGTGGAGGTGACGAGGGTGCAGATCCATCAGGAGGCAACCGGGACTCGATTGGGGCAGTAATTGGGTCTAAATCGAGCTGTTGGTCGGGCTGCTGCCTGCGAAATCGTTCCACTACGGCTTCCAGGGCCAAGTTTCTTATTCTCCGGTGCCGGTAAATACCCACTTGGCAATAAGGGCACTGCTGCATTTGCTCAGCGCATTGGAAACAGATGGAGTGTCCATTTAAACAGGAAATGATTCTGTCGCTTGGAATGGCTAGGCAAATGGGACATTTTAGATCTTCTATGATTGAGGGGGACCAGTAAGCGTTGGTATTGGTTGAAGTTGAAACATGGGCATTGACATGCCGTTGGTCTCCACTGCAAGTGGCCTCGGGAAAACCGTTGAGATTGGGGGTAACCTCGCCTTGGACTTTGTTCGCAGTTACATTGCCATCATTGTTCACTTCGTTATTGGATTTAGTTATGGAAGTGGAAGTGTGTGGTATAGTAGACATTATGGATTTGATATTCAATACGAAAAATTTGGCAATTAAATAAGAACTTGAATTTTCAAAACATATTTTCAATTTGTTTAATTTAAAACTCGGCTGAATTATGCTTTTTATTTGCTTATAAGATAAAAAAAATTATAAAATTCGAGAAATTGTATTCTTAAATCTAGAACCATGACATTTTCACAAAATATCCATCAATTAAAGTTTTAAGTTCAGGCAGCTACATTTCATTTGGTTGTACTATGTACTGTGTTTGTAAATTGTAGCATCGCTATTAACGGCATTCGGTGTAAATGACAAGCCACCATTATCCATTTTGTTTTCACTGATAATGACCCCTTACGAAAAACTCAATCTAATATTTTATTTAAAACTTGCAATCGCAATTAAACGCTTAGGCGTGATGTAAGAAATTCTTTGAACAAATATCGAAATCGTAGCATAGATAGATTCATAGATCTTTGTTGTGCAAATCTTATGTTCTGTTTCCGATGGAGAGTGATCATTCTATAATGAAAGCAAAAATGTTTCATTATTTGATAAATTTTCAAAAAGTGCGATTAACGCTTAATTAAGATACCTAAATAAATTCCAAAATCTTACAGTAACGGTAATTTCGAACGTTTTCAAAATTCATCTTTTAAAATTCATGTTCCCTGAATAAAGTTCGTTTCAAAAAACTAAATAAGATGCATAGATGACATATATGCACAAAATAAACTATGTAGGTTGTACGTAGGTGTGAATAGCGTGATACAAGATTTACAACCCAACTTTTAGTTTCTCACTGTCATGGATGCAATTTAAGTTAACATGTTATATAAACCACTTCGTCAGAAACAATTTATTATCACAAAAAGAAAAACTATTTCCTAATACTACTAAACCATCAGATTGAACTATTCCGTACAGGTTCGCAAAGCAAAAGCATTGCCCAAAAAATGAACAACATTGAGATGTCGGCCGGTACCACTGAGCCGTCCGGAAATGCACCACCCCCACCCAAATCCATACTCAAGACATCTTCAGAACCTAAAGAGAATACCAATGTTTTAACTCCCCAAGCCCTTTCTTTATTATCGCCTTATCACGGATCTCCAATCTTCGTCAAAGTTTCCAAAACTAGCTATTCTTTGATGAACCATACTGCACTTCCCTGTTGCTCAGCAGAAGTACCTACCCAAGTCAGCGATGATGAATTGGAATCAATGTCAGCGTTACTAAATCCGCGCAATGCACCTGACCAAGTAACCCCTTCAGGAGACAGACAGACAGCTTTAACGACTTTAAAAGACGGAAGGGTAGTCCAAACTGCTCCAAACAGGCATGGAGTCCTAACCACTACAATTTGGATAAACGGGAAGGCAGTTAGAACTGGTTCGGGAAACCGACAAACAGCACAACCCGCTTTGGGAAACAGACAGGAAGTTCCGACTGCTTCTGGAAACAGGCAGGCAGTTCCGATTGCTTCTGGAAACAGGCAGGCAGTTCCGACTGCTCTGGGAAACTGTCAGGCAGTTACAACTGCTTTGGGAAACATACAGACAGTCCAAGTCCAACCTGCTTCTGAATTCACGCCAATTACTTCACCTTCAGCACTACCAGCTTTTGAAGTCTTTGAATGCCCCGTTTGTCAAGAGATTCCCCAGGACAAAATCATTTCCTGTAGTAATGGTCACTCCCTCTGCATTCAGTGTTCTGACAAACTAAAATACTGTCCCATTTGTCGAGTTAGTCTTCAAGTGAAAATACGCAATTTAGCTTTGGAAGCCATGCTGGACAACATTAGACCTGGGCACGAGCGGAATCGCACCAGATCAAAGTGCATAAAACGGAAGAAGACATCTTGGAAAAAGAAGTTCTTACAGGCTTTCCATTTACGGAAGGAAAATAATAATGACCAATAGCAAGAGCATGTAACTGCAAATGTAAAAAGAAATCTATATTTCAATTTATGGACAACTGTATGGACATCAGTGGTCAATCGTCAACATCCGGAAGATTAGATGATGACTTATCTTAATCACAGTTTATTTGTAAACTTGTGAAAAAACTTGAAATAAATGTCATGGATCCAATCCTTCATCATTCATTTTTAAACATTTTATTGCCGAAGCGTTAAAGCTCTATTTTACATCACTTTATTCAATTTTATTTAAAAATTCATTTTTAACTGTCCAAATTTCACGTCATGTCATCCCCATTTTCCACCGCATCCCCTTCTCAAGCGTCCACCGTACCTTCACCACCCGCTGAATTGGAACTGTTTGATTGCCCAATTTGTAAGGAGATTCCCAAGGACAAAATCATTTCCTGTAGTAATGGCCACTCCCTCTGTTTCCAGTGTGCGGAGAAAGTGGACCAGTGTCCCATTTGTCGGGTGGATCTTGGACAAAAGATTAGAAACTTGGCTTTGGAAGCTGCGTTGGAAAAGCAACGGGAACAGCAGCCGGGTCAAGAAGGAGGAGGCTCGGATGTAAAAGCTAAGAAGAAACGCAAGACTTGCTGTCACTGTTACTGTAGCGTACATCATGACGATAATGATAATGCTGACGACTAAAGATGACCTATCAGATATTTTCTAAATTTTCTGTGATTAATGATTATTTTCCTAAATTGCCGTGTGAAAAATAAATTAAAAGAGCCAAAATTTGCTTCGGTTCCTCCTAAAAAGTCATAATCCGCATTTAATATAATTCATTTATTTAACATTAGAGAAAATTAAATTGTAGTTGTATTCCAACTTAGCCCTAAAATAAGAAACAAAATTAATACAAGTGGCGGCGGTGACCGGGGGCCCCTTAGAAAGGGGTATATTTCTCAAAAATGCGTGCTTGCATGATATCAGGAGGAAAGGCAGTAATAGTTTGTAAGTGGGTGCCATGAATCGATCCCAGCACCAACAATAATTACAATTCACAGTCAGCACACTGCACCACGAACAACTACAACTATCTGTACCGCTTTTTAACCTCAAGAAATACTAAACTCTAAATTATCCGACTTTCAACGATCCTGGAGATTAAAATATAATTTGTATTCGGTTTTACCTGTTTATCTAGCTGTTGTTTAGCTGTTTAACGAATTTTTAGCAATACATTCACCATCCATTGGACTGGACACAAGTTTATCAAAAAACAGTTAGCTTGAACTTAGTTATTAATTATTAATTTTAAACCTGCAAAAATTAATCGTTCGTCGAGGAGTGGAACCTGAAGTTGCGGTAATGCAACCACGCATTTTTGAGAAATACACCCCTTTCTAAGGGGTTTGCCCCAGGTGCTCAAGGCATGATGAGCAATTTTTGGTGGGGCACCGGGAATCGTTCCCGATGCCCAGAAAATATTTATGTGATTACTCAGTTCACTCCTCCACGATTGCTTTGCAACAACAGAACGACTTTTATTGTCTTGATATTAATGGGTGCAAAACTGCTTCAGCATCATTTCTTTATACTACTGGCGGCTTCAAGTTTCAATCAATTTTATAGGGTTCTGGATTGGTTGTTTAGCTTGATATCTAATATTTAACACCTCACTAGCCACTTATGAATTCCAAACGTTATTATATCGTGGTGTGATGTTTGCTTTCGTGAAATAATTAAAAATCGTTTTCTTTCAAGTGCAAAAACCACAAGTTTTAGAAATGAATTAGATGACACTATTTAATTGGTGCGTAAAGTTTTAATTCTGGATCGAAATACAAAAGATTCCAAATTACTGAACCGCTTTGGTTTGTCATGTATACCCAAATTTCAATCAAGTTTTATCAGTTTAACCCCAACCGCATATTTAAGTTAGATGATGTAACATTATAACGTAATCATTTACAAAGAAGTAAGCACTGCATAGCTAAATTATTCGCAAAATCAACACAATTCAGAGAAGTTGATCTATCAACGTAATTCAAGGAGCCAAACTTAACCTTAACCATGGCACAACTATGGTAAAACTTCAACTGAACTTTAAAATCAAATGATTTCCTACTAAAACCTTTTATTAGTTGTTTCTTTAGTAAGTCAATAGTAATCCAGGATTGTACGTACACTTGTCCCATTCCACCAACTGCTACCATGAGGGCTAATATTGAGTTACTAAACATAACTAAGAATAGAAAAAATACGACCAAGTTTTGGTAAACATTTTGCATTCTTATAAGCATTGTTAAAGTAAAGCTGAATAATGGGATTCCTCCGGAAACTAGACTGGTAATCATAGCTTTTTGTTGTACTTCGTTCATTAGAATGCCTAGAAGTTGAAGGGTTCTGTATTTAGTGCGTATTTGGTAAGGTGTTAATGATCCGTTAGTTCCGTTAGTTAGGAACCTAAAATAAAATAATTAATTTAAGAATCAATTTAAAATTATTTCTAATTTCTTCACTATTTACGAAGACAACAAACACTTACATTTGTAGATATTTCCAAAGTGTTACCGTACATAATATCATTATTCCACTGTAGCCTAATGCTGAGCCATGATAACCAAATGAAAGTAGCCAATGATTTGCTAGAAAGATTACTATCTTAATAGGTAGTTTTGGTAAAGCTTTAATGAAATCTATCTTAAGTCCATTATCGCACTCAGGTAACAGCCAATACCCTGCTATTGCAGGTTTGCAAGGATTTTTCCAATGTAATGCATACAAGTACGCAAAAGGAATAGCAAATGTTGAAGCATTTAAACTGTATCCGATTGCAATGTTAATCGAACTTAAAAATGATTTCTTGGTTTTACAAATGGACAAGCCAATGGGGAACTGGAGCAAACCTTTTATGTAAAAACAGATTATTTCTGAGTTTGTATAACATGCTTGGATAAAAACGTGAGAAATTATTACACCCATTAATCCAACTCCAAATGTAGTAACGTCAATGTAATATAGTGTGTTAATAGGTCCCTTCAAGGTTCGGTATATGCACCCTCCAATGGAAATTAAAATGAGAATTAAATGCAATTGAATATATAGTTTAACCTTGCGCTTAACTTGAGTAATGTTTGGTCGTTGTGTTACATTGTTACTGATCGAATTCCAACAGAAAGTAATGCAATTATAAAATTCAGCAACTTTGCACATACATTTGAAAAATGGAAGATGTTCTTGTAACATGGTGAAATCCAAAAGTTAAAACTTTTACGTGTATAAGCACGTAACGAACAGTTCCAACGTTAGACGTCAACTCATACATCATACAATTTTGTTTATACAAATCAATAGGACGCTAGTCAGCAATTATCACTATCAGCAGTCAATTATCACTATACGCGTTATTTATGTTTTCGAGTTTATGACTTCACTTGGGCGTTGCTTAATTAAATATGTGGTTTCAAATTACATAGCGCATACAAGTATGTTTTATTGTAAGTAAATATAAATTTTGAGTTATTTAAAGTAAAACATTTGCAGTGTAGTGCTTATTTTGTATTTGCAAAAGTAGTGTTTATTACAAATAGGTAAGAGTTTTCATAAAAATGTAATATTAATAATTACTAATTATTAATTAGTAATTATATAGCAAACATGTGAAACATAATTATAGAATAATACTTGAGTTTGGCGGAGCTTCTTCAGATTGTAAATACATGGTACTCTAATTTCGCCAGAAAATATATTCCGAAACGCCATTTGTTAAGCCAGTCATTTAAAAATTTTTAGGTGTAAAAATCTGATTACATACAATGTTATGAAAAGTATAGAAGCAGTATCCTACATACTATACTTGTCTATAGTCTATAGTAAGAAAAAAATACAATATTCATGCTGTTAGTGTCATTAGTTTGTTTGCTCTTTCTTGTACATAATTCAGCATATGTTAGGTACGATTTTTCTATAAAATTTAAATTATTCTACGTAGTACTCAGGTAGATTACTTATGTTTACGTGGGCGAATTAAAAAATTATAAATTTTAGCTGTACAAGGTAGGCATGCATTTAATTATGCGCAAGTTACTATAAACGTTTTACCAAAGCTTTGCCTCGGTTTTCAATATGGAAAAAACAGTAAGGTAATAAGTTAGAAGTTCGCAAATGTTCCAGAAAGGATTACCTGGCCTACGTTTTGGAACGACTAAAATCTAAAGCAGAAACACCAGTCTTGGTCATGCACTTGTATCAAAAATAACAAAAATTTTGTGTTCTAAAAGATTAACAAAACAATGTGAAACAAACTCGCTAACTAGCAAAACTCTTGTCGTGGCACTAAAACCATCGTAGAAACGTCGAGAACGTTTTCGAACATCGTTTTGGAAAAATTGGTTATTAGATAGACAGGTCAAAAAATAAATTAGCCTTTTTCTTGTTAACTAATATTATATTTAGTTCAGGTAGCGTAGAATTATTAAGTCTTAAGCAATACTGTGAGTTTGCAGCATATAATCAAAGGTCCTGGAATATTTTATTCATATTAAACTGATTATTTTGGTAGTTAGCACTGTGCAAAACGTTATGGAATGCTTTTAATAGCATGATAATAAACGAAATAGGAATATTAATTTATACTATGGAATTATTTAAAATTTATCAAAACCTTATCGATGACCATCAAGTTTACCATAATTTTATAGAAGGGCAAACAAGATATATAGTGTATGGATTTGGGATAAAACAGAACGCAGTCACCGCATTACCATTAACATTACCCACCATTTGTATTTTACAATGGAGCTGCTTACTAATCTAGTCATACACTGGATTACATTTGGGACAGTTTTCGTTAACGGCTTTGTTCCAGAACATTTTGGAGCTGAATCTACATTTCAGGAATTTGGAAGAACCTACTCCATGTACCAGCATAACCTGGACTATAAGCACAACGACAAAAACATTGTTAATTTAAATGAAAACTTGAAAATATTTAAAACTTGCTTAGTTCATATAATCAACTATGACGGTATCAACTTTCTACCGTTTGATGAGCCAATAGTTCTCCCTAGATACGACATCATTCAAACTCTGCATCTTGTTGAATGGAAAATGTCTAATCTGTTAAAGCGACCAACCTTCAGCTTCAGATCACGAACACTTGCAATTGAAAAGGTTCCAAAACCAAACACCAATCTAACCTGGTGTCAACGAAAATGGCTTTACTTAGAATGCGAGGACATGCCACTTAGGGATCTCTCAGGCTCAATTCGTCCATGGACTTGTGAAGCGCATCTCTATATGTTTCCACCGTCTGATCCAATATTCTACAAAACTCAATTTGAACACACTGGAATGCGACTCCGCATTCCTCCACATATTACCAACCTCTGGTGGGCATACAATACAAGCCAGCACTATAACCGTGAAATACTTGGAATGCAAATTTTGTTGGTAACACGGCCAAGATTTGATATCCTTATTAATGATAAGGGAAAAAATGTACAATTGTATTGGCTAAAAGGAGTTCTTGAGACAAACTACTTTTTAAATGACATAACCACAACGTCCAAGGAGCTGTTGGAAATTAGAATAAATCGTTTTAGTTCTAGAACGCCCTTCACTCCTTTGCGTAGAGTGCTTGGAGAATTGTTACTTAAAGTATACTGCAAACTAACAAATTCGTATCCCTACAAAAGCACTCCCCTTGGGCTTATAAATAATTTGGATAACCTGCTACAAAAAATATCAACGATAAATTCTAATTCACGCGACATATTATATGGGATCACCGCTTTTGCAGTAAGCTCGTCAGTCATGCACCCATCTGGAAGACCCCTCCCGGAACTCAAAAGCAGAAGTGAAATAATATCACTTTTTAAAAAAACGCACACCACGCTAGATGAAATTCTGTGGGAATTTAAAGCACGTCTACTAGGCACAGTTTTTAAAAACATTACCTTTGTTACGTATTACGCGCTCATGGCAAATTCATTTGGAAACCTAAATGACTATACAAATGTTGCCCCCTTGCTGTTGATTATACCTTCTGGACGACACGAGCACTATCCATACTACTTACACAGAAATTTACTCAAATTTGTAAGCTGCGGTGATCCACACCAGGAATCAATTCGACTTTTAAAATTTACATCTCTGTTTGAAAGTAGAATTTGGATTGGCATAATTGTTGCACTAATAACTACCTCCTACACCTTTGCAGCGTTGTCAGCAGAAAAGCACATTGTTAGATATTTTATGTTATGTAGATTACGTTACGTTCTAAAAGGCTTTGTAGACTCTGTATTTATTTTTGTTCGTGCTTTGGTCGAGCAAGGTGTTTCTGTGGTTCCCCGAAAATCTAAGCTTAGGTTAATATTAGGAAGCTACATTCTTGTGTTTGTAGTATTGAGCAATTCCTTCAAGCATAAAAACATTTCGGACCTGACCTTACCAATAGCAAGTATTCCTTATGACACATTTGATCTATTAGTTTCTTCAGGGTTCAAAATTTACACGCGATTTGCTTTGAGATCAGGTTATACCAATTTACAATTTTTTGATCAATTTGGACTTCAAAGTTCATTGTATTTCTCACAAATGTCAAATCTCTACGATTTACAAAAAAAGAAACCTTCTCATGATGGTTACGGATGTAGTGAGTTGTACTATTTTGCATTTGTGGAGCATGGGTTTCGCGCTCAATTTCTGTCAGTAAATGTAAGCTACAGTAACAATTCACGAGACACAATCAGTAAAACGGAACTGCTACCTTTTGGAGTTAATCTTGCAGCAGGGTATGATAAAAATTGCACCTTGTTCGGTGAAAACAGCTCTTGTGACATTTTAAAAGATTGCAACAAAACTGCACTGTTCTTACCAGAAAGTGATGCAAATATAAAGTTTCTCAAAATGCAGGAACGAGGGTACAAAAATGTGTTTCTGAGTAAGCAAGGCATTCTTGAGAATAAGTTTGGACTAATTTTTATGCGGCGAGCTTATCCAATATTCCTTAGACGGCTTGACGGATTGCACACTTCCCACTTGCCCGAAAACTGGCGTTCCTATGTATTTAAGTTTATTCCGCAAATACGAGCAAAGATTTGGAAGGATAACAGTCCAACTGCAGCAAAACTTGATGGCAAAATTCAAACGATTTTTGAAATTTGGTTGGTAGGAATAGGTATTAGTATTGTGTTTTGGTTTATTGAAATGTTAAAAAAGTATTTGTTGCTTTGCAAGAAAGTGGTTTACAAGATCATATCAACGGGGCAATTGCTATGTCATATTTGTAAGCTATTGTGTAGATACAATCATAATAAGATTATAAAATTAGATAGTTGAATTGTAATTGGTTTTAAATGTCGGCAAATACATTGAATACAATAAAAGCTTGTATAAAATGAGTCACAAATCTAAAGTTCGTGGGTATTATGAAGCAATGTACTATATTCTGCATGTTATGTTCATTCATTAGAATAAAAGTTTTGTGGTGACCCACTTGATCTTGACTGAAAACCTCACATTTCCAGAGTATATCATGTAAATCACGCTTCACATGTTTAACATTTAGAGTGCAAACATGGCAAAGTCATATATTTATTTTTACGTGTTTTATACTGGTTTACATTATGAAAAGGGTCTTGCTACAACGCACTTGTACTCTTGCTTACTGTGCTTACAACGGTCCCATTTTGAGTTTTTCCAGAAAATTCAAAATAATTGGCAAGTACTTCCTTTGTTTGTGATCTGAACGTTGAGCTGATTAAGTAATATATTGGTAGATTAACAGCTGAATTCATTGCAAAGGAAAGTATTGCCAGATAATACATCTCTGCATAGATATTACCGCTAACCACAATAGCGTAATGCACAATGGGACCCATGTTACACACAAACAATACCACAACAACCGGTAAAAACATTTGGGCAGTTCGCACATCCTTTGTGTGCTTCATGCTGAACTCCTTACGCCGAGTTTCGAAATTTCTGACCTGGAGTTTAAATAAACAATTTCAAATTTTGATCTAAATTATAAATTAGTAAATGATCAATTCAAATTACATGATAATATAATAGGCCATTAAACAACAAAAGCACTTTGAGTGGTAACCACAAGTCAATCAGGTCAAAGAAAGCGCCCGCTTGAACATACCAAAAGTCTGCGAATGATGTCTTAGCAATTATATAATCAACATCGTGTAGACTTTGAAAATGCTTCCCAAAATCATTTTCAGACACGTAAAAGCTAGTCAGGCGAGGAATTGCTAATAGCACAGCCCAAACCAGGACCCCAAATAATAGCCACCGATTACGTTTGGCTGTAAACCAGTCGCCACACTGAAACGGAAACGCAACTACCAAAAACCTCTCAACAGTTATAACCATTGTTGAAAAACAAGAGGCTGTATGAGCTATTAGTAATATCATAAATCCGTGGTGGTAAGCTTCAACAGTTGCTAAGCCTTTGCTCCAGTTTTCTATATCATAGAAAAACACAAAAATGATTTAATATTTTTAAGCGTATGAATTATAATTTTGAAATACTTACATATGAAACTTGTTATTCCAGTAAGGCATATAATCGATAAGATGCAGGTAAAGAAATCAAAACCAACCAGTCCTATCAAAAATGTGTCAAACGGACGCTCTTCCTTTTGATTTTTAAGAACCAGAATAATAAATACATTTGAAACAGTTCCAAACGTTCCAACAATGCATATTGTTATCCACAATAAAAGCGTAATGATATGACCCCAAGCTTCTGATAAGAAATGTCCGTATACGGGACATGTTATGCAATCACTAGTATTTAATGAAGAACATTCTATTTGGGTTGATAAGAATACCATGTGACAGGTATTTAATGATAATGATCTAACTATTTGATTGCTTGGGTTGTAAATGTCCGCCATATTTCAAATATGTGCACCTAAAGAAAAAATGTTTTCCTGACAACTTTTCATACAGCTATATGATCCTTTTAAGAACAAACACAAAATGACAATATTTTTACAATACACTATGCTGTGGTTTCTAAGCCTCAACAATTCAGAAAAATGCAACATTTCCGCAAATTTTACAGGAACGTCCCATGGTTGCTGGTTTGGTAATTCCAAAATTATATAATAATATGGCTTTCTCAAAAACGATTTTTGCTGCAGCGCCTAAATTAAATATGCTTATGAGTGAACGTGAAAAGTCCAAGTCCATTGTGGTTAACCACAAAGCGGTGCAGTTCCAAGAGTGTCATTGATAATTTCATGTTTATTTTCCGTTTTAAGTATTTTGCCACGCGTATCCCCAATGGAAGTACAAATCCATTGAAAGTCGATAAAGAAAATATAGTTTTGTGGTTGAGTTTATGCTGTTGGTTTGGTTTCTTGTGACAAAACTATTATCCATATTAGGTTTTAATAGTTAAAAAATATTATGCTTACTGACAGCATTACATCAGTGTAATTTCAGGCATTTAGTTTTATCAAAACAATTGTATAATGTTCATTTCTCGGTTGGTAAACCAGTATATGTTATATATCTGTTAGATAAGTATATGGCAATACGGTATGCGGTATGGAATTCAATGTCACATGTGAAAATAATTTTTAACTTCTGAGGATTTTCAGAAAGCTTTAATTCTAATATTCAAATTACTTTGCGTCATCCTGGTAAACTGGAATATTTTTCTTATTCCCTCTTTATCTTGGCATGCCTTCTCTTCTTTAAAACCATGCATAATTTTAGACGATGTTTAAAACATGAACAAAAATAACTATTAATCCAACGTTGTATATAAATTACCTAACTTTCTTTAAAAATAAATTATTCTGTGATATTTTCAGATTCCAAAAGGAATAATACGCAATTGTAATACCAGCAGTTATTTAAGATAATGATATAAATTGATTTTAACATAACAAAATAGCTATTTTAATATCATTGACCATTTTTATTGCAAAACAGATATTCTAAAACTGTTTGCTACGCTGGTTATATAAACGTATTACGTCTTACATTAACGTATTGGCAACGCTAATCAGTATTTCTTTGTACTTTTTGAAATTACGAACAAGGAATTGTATTTCTGGACTGGAATATAAAATGAGGACGTCAACACAAATAAAGGCTTTAAAGCTAACCTACAGCATGTACGGTTTTATGTACAGCTTTCCAATAGTTTGGACGAAAGACTACACAAAACTGCAGTACGTCACTTCAAAATCGACACTAGCAATGTTTCTATTTTCACTGTTTCTAAGCGCAATCACCTGCTTAGGGGCAATGAGCGACATAGTCATTCGTCTGGTGTTTGATCCATTTGAAAACTACGGCATCGGAATCTTAGCATTGCATATAATTGCGGTAGCTCTAATTGGTGCAGCAATAGTGTTTACAGCATTAGTTTCTCTAAATCGGGAATTTATATACGGTATCAACTATCTTCTAGATATCGCTGGAACACAGTGCTACAGTAAGACTCAGTAGTTAATAACTTAAAATATTCAAAAGCTATAAATTTACCAATCAATACCATTTATTTCTACAGGTAAGCACTGCTCATCATCAAAGAATGTCGAGGATATGGTGCTATTCGGCCTGGGAACAGTTCTGCCCCTCATTTCTCCCATAATTTATTTTAGTTCACTATATTTTTGCTTTGATCCATTTTATTTTTTAACACGTCTATTACCTCCAGACTATGAAAACCTCTATTTTTTGTTTAGAGCCATAGCAACGTTGTGCGCTTATGAGGCTGGTAGAAGCTACACTATTTGCACCATGATGTTTATTATCACGGTAGATACAACAAAAAAGTCAATCCAGGTTTGTGTGGATATCTTATCTAAACGAAGAAATATGCAGATTAGTAGGCAATTGGAAAACTGTCTGCATTTGTGGCAAGTACATACTTCATTAACTTGCTTAACGAACTTTTATCTATTGGTTTAAGTTCGATATTTTGGGCATTAGTGTTTTGTGCTTGGGTAATTGTACGTGGTTATAATGGCGTTCCTGTTTATATGTATTGGATGATTGTATTTGCAGTGTGTGCAGCTTTACCTGCAGTAATTTTAGTTATTATAGTAGCTGTTCAGGTAACCGAGTTAAGCATGGATTTAACGAGAATGTTGCGTTTAAAAGCGGATCAAAATTATATCGTGAATCAAAATTTGTCTGGAAAGAAAGCACAAGAACTTCGCAGGAAGGTCATATCAATTCAACCCATTGGGTTGTCCTATAAACCATTTTTACATATAAACAGACAGTTTGTCGCGGATTTTATGCAAAACTTAATTTTAAGGATAGTGGATGCTGTTCTTATGTTTCAAATATAATAAACCATGTAAACAAGTTATGCATGTAATTTTAAGTTGGAAAAAATTGGTTTCGCGGAATTTGTATATTCCGAAAAGTAAATTGCTGCGAGTTACTTGATATGAAAAAACTGACATACATGTTTTAGAAAGATTACATGAATCCTAGTACATCTTTACATCCTTCACTGGATAAAAGTATTTCAAAATAAATGTTCTATCCGCACAGTAATATATCGCTGTACGTAGAACTTCATGGAAATTAAAGTGCATTTTTACCAAAGGTGCAGAGTGCAAGAATATGACATTGATGGGAAATTATGTCACAGCTTTCAAAATCTATTCTGAGCCGAAAAAATAAAATCTGTGATAACGTGGCAGTAGAGGATAATGTGATAGCTGTAATGTTTATTTTTGCGACTTTGATTTCAATTTTTTGCGTTTCTTGGCGGAAATCGTCACTTAATTGTAAACTCGATAAAGCGTGTGAGAATATGGATTGCGTTGATTCTGAAACTTTATGATATGAAGATACGCACTTATTGCTTTAAATTTATTTTGCTGGTGGTTATTGGCTTTAGTATAACGTATTATCGGGTACTATAATGTAAAATAGTAACATATATTCATATGATGTTTCACCGTAACTTTAACTAAACTTTTTTTGTAAAACCGCTTCTACTTGGCTAGGAGAGAAAATAAATCAAATCAGATTCATCCTGTATTCAATTATGCGACGTTACGATGTAATCTGTTGTGCGCAAGATTTATTAGGGAATCATAAAAACTATAATCTACAACATTTAGGAAGGAACTGTTTAACTATCTGGTTCAAGCATACACTTTTTTGCGTAATATGCCAACACACGTTTTAAGTTTTAAAACTTGATTTGTAACCTGACCAGATTTACTTGATACATAAAACTTATTCCGAAAACTTGCATATCCCTTGGAACTAAACATGAAAGGGAATTTTAAAATTCATGCATGGTATTGGTTTTCACTCAAACTAAAAGAAAAGTTGCCTTTAGAATTTAAGACCTATTTCCCTTAACACGCCTTTTTAGGTGAATTACCTTACTTGCCCTTGCCTTCACGAAAGTGCAAATAACTTTCTCTAATGTTCACAAAAGTTACATTCACATTGACAAATGATATTTATGTTAAACTGGTTTGCAAACCTACTTGATAGTCGCATATTTTAGTAGCTAAAGATTAGTCAAGCTTAAAAACTTACTTTGATAACATTTTACCAGTTGTCCTTGTTTTACTACTTATTTTCCAACTTACTTGGAAAGCTAGACTGGAGAAGCCAAAAATCTTTACATTGAAATTTTAAGAGAAATGTCTTAACACGATTATACTGGTTTAGCTTTTTCCAAAGAAAACCGTAATCTTGGATGTTTTTACCAAGTATCTCCACAGCTTTATATTCAAAGGTCGTAATGACGTTTAGGTGTTCATACTATGCATCCAATATCTATTCAGCGTTAGGTTATCGGAGGTCACCATGATAAAAACCAGAGCATTTACTAACTTGTTTATTGATTCGATTTTGTTGATCTACTCGTTAATTTATGTTTACTTGGTAACATAATCGTATTTAAACTAGCTGACTAGTTAGCCTGTCAACTCAAACCGTATAGAAATCATAATTACGTTGAAAATGAAAATTTACCGCGTAAACCTCTTTATCAATGCAAAAAAAGTATTAAGAAACAATAGAAATATTTTGCGAGTCTTGCAATATTGGCTTCAGCAGTATATAAAGCATCCTCCGAGTATATTTTAGCATCAATTTGTTACGAGCTGTCAACATTAGCATTCATTTTGTAGTTTGCATTCTCATTTCTCATCTCTAAATTTTAAAACCATGAAAGTTTTCAGTGTTTTTCAACTACTTGTGATCCTA
The DNA here is from genome assembly GCA_029691765.1 of Entomobrya proxima. Classification (NCBI taxonomy): domain Eukaryota; kingdom Metazoa; phylum Arthropoda; class Collembola; order Entomobryomorpha; family Entomobryidae; genus Entomobrya; species Entomobrya proxima. The sequence continues at coordinate 48,398,551 of CM056168.1, read as the reverse complement.
TATGGATTAATTCTTCAAAACGGTATGCAAGAGGCACTAAATGTAAGAATTAAATTTATAAAAACTAATTTTTATAAATATTTTTAGAAGTAGCAGCCAACCCACTGGTAAAACGAGAAGCCAAGCCTAATTCCATTTATGATCGAGGTTTTCACGGTGGCTACGTTGATAACAGCAGTAACGAAAACAGAGTTACTGTCGGGGTGGCTGGGCAAAAACACAAAACGGACACTCAACAAAACGAGCAACAAATATTGTATGGCTTGGCTGGTGTTGGAGAGGCCATATCTGGAACTGGCATAAGAAATGCAAGGGCGGAAGTTGGTGTACATCGTTCGACAAGTGGGGTAGACAATATTTTTAACAGTGGTGGAAGACGAGACGCAAGTCATCAGACTAAATTTCTGTCTGCCGGTGTCGAGGCTGGCCTTGGAGCCATGGGGCGAGCATCCCTTGTTGAAGCGGAAGTGAACACTGGGCATGTTGGATTCAACATGGGAGTAGGAGTTGATACCGGAGCTATAGTAAATGACGGACTTGAAGTGAAATTTTTAGGTATTGGCGGAAAAATTGGAAAAGATGGAATTCAAGGTTGTTTCGTTTTGTGCATAGGATTTAATTGGTAGTAAAATGTATATGCAAAATTGCACTTGAAAGTCAAGTTTGATGAAAATTTACTTGAATTCGAATACAATTGCACTAAATATATATAATAAATATTATTGTGTGGCAAATTAATAACTATGTTGCTTGATTTCTAATAACTGTCCTTACGATAATTTAAACAAAGTCATGATAAAACGTACTACATGACATTTCATTACGACGGGATCTGGTTGAGCAACAACTACATATCCTGGCAATAGATTCTTTGATTTGAAAAAGTCAACATTATATAACATAAATAATATTGTAGTAATAGAGATTTCGATACTCAATGAGGTATGCGTGGTGTGTAACTTAATGCTACACGGAACAAAATTATTAATTTCGAACATTTTCAGAGAACGTTAAACTGAAATATCAAATTTATTTTGAAAAGCAAACTAAAAGTATTGCCCTACATAAATAGTTTCAAGGAAATCGTACTCTTCAGTTTGAGACCAGTTAGGCCGTCGTTTCTCATATTTGCTACGTATTTATTATGAACATTAGAATCTAATACAGATTACGCAACGTTCATAAGAACATGTGCTTCAAAATGCCACTCATCTATTCAATCAAACTATATAACATTTATACTATTGCACAACCTCTCTGAAGTCAAACAGGTATGGTAAAGAAAGAAAAAGGCTTATTATTATCCTTACCGGTAATGTAACTTATATTGATTGATTTTAAATAGAGTGATCAATAGTTGACGGCATATGGATAAGCCGGATTATTTTTATAGTCACCTTTTTTATCTGGACATGCCTTATGTTCTTTAAAAGTCATAGAAATAGCTATTAATCCAACATCATATAAAATGCGTAGTTGGTTTCCTTTAAAAATAAATTATTCTTTAATATTTTCTTATATCCAGATTCCAAAAAGAAATAATACGCAATATCAGCAGTTATTTAAGATAGTGATATAATTTAGATTTATTATACTAAAATACCTATTTAAACATTTTAAAATTTTTATTGCGAAACCGGAATTCTAAAACTGTTGGCTAGGTTGGTTGTATAAACCTCTTTGCGTCATTATATCAGGAACGCCAATCAGTATTTCCTTGAACTTTATCAAATTACGAACGAGGAATCGTCGTCTTGGACTAAACCATAAAAATGGTAACATCAACGCAGATAAAGGCTCTAAAATTAACCTACAACATGTATGGTTTTATGTACAGCTTTCCAATAGTTTGGACGCACGACTATACAAAACTGCAGTACATCACTTCAAAATCGACACTAGTAATGTTTATACTTTCACTGTTTCTAAGCGCGGTCACCTGTTTGGGAGCAATGGGTGACATCGTCATCCATTTGGTATTTGATCCTTTTGAAAACTACGGTATTGGAATCTTAGCATTGCATATAATTGCGGTAGTTCTAATTGGTGCAGCAATGGTTTTTACAGCACTGGTTTGTCTTAATCTGGAATTTATATACGGTATCAACTAACCTTTTGGATATTGTTGGAACACAATGCTACAGTAAGACTCTATTTACTTAAAATTAAGATAACTTAACTTATTTTAAAAATAACTTAACATATTCAAAAGTTATAAATTTAATAATCAAAACTATTTATTTCTAAAGCTGCTCTTCATCAAAGAAAGTCGAGGATATGGTCCTATTCGGTATGGGAGCAGTTCTTCCCCTACTTTCTTTCATAATTTACTTTACTTCGTTATATTTTTGCTTTGACCCACTTTACTTTTTAACACGTCTATTACCCCCTGACTATGAAAAGCTCTACTTTTTGCTTAGAGCCATAGCAACTTTGTGCGCTTATGAGGCTGGAAGAAGCTACACTATTTGCACTATGATGTTCATTATCACGGTAGATACAACAAAAAAGTCAATTCAGGTTGGTGTGTATATCTTATCTAAACGAAGAAATATTCAGATTAGTAGCCAGTTGGAAAACTGCTTTCTAATATATAAAAAGTTATTTGTAGCATGTACATACTTCACTAATTTGTTGAACGAACTATTATCTATTGGTTTGAGTTCAATATTTTGGACACTTGTATTTTGTGCCTGGGTAATTGTACGTGGTTATAACGGCGTTCCTGTTTATATGTACCTGTTTATGGATGATTGTATTTGCAGTATGTGCAATTTTACCCGCAGTAATTTTAGTTATTATATTAGCTGTACACGTAACCGAGGTAAGTATGGATTTAACGAGGACATTGCACTTAAAGGCAGATCAAAATTATATCGTAAATCAAAATTCGTCTAGAAAGAAAGCACGAGAACTTCGCAAGAAGGTCGTAGCAATTCAACCAATTGGATTGTCCTATAAACCATTTTTACATATAAACAGACAATTTGTAGCTGATTTTATGCAAAACTTAATTTTACGGATAGTGGATGCTGTTCTTATGTTTTAAATTTAATTTAAAAATTGATTGCAAACTGTTTCATTAAAGTAATCAAGTCTTTGTTAATAAAACAAGCACGTAGATCCTGTTACTTGGCAGATATTGTAAAATAGCTATTTTGTAATATGAGAGTCAATGTATAATTAAACTTAAAGGAACCTTTATCGGAAATTTACATTTTAGATTGGGTCTAGGCTATTAGCTCCCAAACCAACTAGCTCCCGGTGGTCAATTAGCTCCCCGACCCACTTGCTCCCAGACACATTACCTCCCCGTGCCATTTGCTCCCAGATACATTAGCTCCCCGCGCCATTTGCTTCCAGGTAAATTTGCTCCCATAACCACTAGCTCCCGGACCACTTGGCTCCCATGCCATGTTGCTCCCTGTTCAATTTGCTCCCAAAATATTTGCCCTCTAGGACATTAGCTCCCAGGCAAGTTTGCTCCCAACAATTTACCGAACAGTGCATAGCCCTTGGGATACAAGTTACAATTGAAAACATAAACAATTCTAAGAACATAAAACCGTTAAACTTACAATTCATACCTTTAGTTGAGGCTTTTCATATAGTTTAGTTGATATTCTTGCACATTATATTTCTACTTGTTTGTTTGAGAGCTTTTATTACTGTATTTATAATATTTTTTTACAATATTCAAGCTTATCTTTAGAGCTTAGAAAAAAATAAATTTAAATTTAAAGCAAATGAATTAGATTTATCTACTAAATTTTTGTATGATCATAATTTTATAGAAGGAATGTCCACAGAATGTTGCAGGTTTTGCTAGCTGCTGTCATTGTTCATTGCTCGAATGTAATGTCTAATTGTAAAAAAACAAGGCACACAAGCATAGATAGACAAACCATGAAGCAACAGGAACGGGACACTGGATGACCTTAACTAAAGATATGAAACATAAGGTTAACGGTTTTATGTTCTTAGAATTGTTTATGTTTTCAATTGTAACTTGTATCCCAAGGGCTATGCACTGTTCGGTAAATTGTTGGGAGCAAACTTGCCTGGGAGCTAATATCCTAGGGGGCAAATAGTTTGGGAGCAAATTGAACAGGGAGCAACATGGCATGGGAGCCAAGTGGTCCGGGAGCTAGTGGTTATGGGAGCAAATTTACCTGGGAGCAAATGGCGCGGGGAGCTAATGTGTCTGGGAGCATATGGCACGGGGAGCTAATGTGTCTGGGAGCTAATGTGTCTGGGAGCAAGTGGGTCGGGGAGCTAACTGACCACCGGGAGCTAGTTGGTTCGGGAGCTAATAGCCGGTTACCTTTTAGATTCATAGCTTTTTTTCAAGTCGTTGCTTATACCTTATTTTGAGTTCTCAATTGTAATGTGAAATGTTATATAATAAAATAAATCATTCAAAATAATAAAAGAAATGTTTATTGGACTTCTCATTCGTTGTTAAGTAATTGTGTACTTAATTAAAGTAAACGGGATAAATTAATGTTTTCATTTGGGAAATCTTAAACAACCATAATAAACCATTAAACACTGCTCGCTGCCATGGTCACATAAATTATAATGTTACTGTCGATGTCTGTCTAGTTTAGAAATTACTTGCCTAATTTGCAATTTCTTGGTTTAAAACTAAAAGTTATTTGTCTGGTGTAGAAAATAAAGTAGACGGACAATAAATTTGAATGAAACGTTTTCAAAGGCGGAAGAACTTAAAATTAAGTATTCGCATGCAAGTGGCCATGGCGCGTATAGTCGGTTCAAAGATTCAAAAACATTTTGAAAGCGGTAAAGCTTATTTTTGTACTGGTCCAGTTCACCCCGCTCACGGCGGATTTTAACTATCAGCTGTCTATTGCTGACCTGTAGGTGGCAGAGCTTAATATTCAGTTGGTTTCCACGGCACCTCAAACAATTCTCACGCCAACTGTTATTACGCGTATTTGAAATGTCCAGGTTTTAATTAAAGTAAACGTGATAACTTAATCAATTATATCTCCAGATTTTCAAGTTAACTGGTGACCTGCTTAAAAAATGGAAGGACACGAGCAAGGTGCCGTTAGTGCCGATGCTCCCGTTCAACCCAGAAGAAATCCTGTGACCGCTGTGCTTGGATAGTCTGAGGCAAGTTAAACTTAAATTAATTGTGATTAAGTGGCATAATTTTTTGAATCTTAAAAATACTTATTGTTTTAATTTACTTTTACAGCTGCTGGAAGTGATTTTGGATCACGCAATTCATGCCGGAACCGCCGAAGAGCGTGTCAACACCCTGCGTTCAGTTCGTCTGGTGAATAAAAGCTGGTTGACAACGGTGACCACGATAATGCGTCAAAATAAGGAACCTCTGTTTAAGCTAACATTGAACAAGAACAACTCGCTAAATGGAACCCCGTTTGTGGAAGCTGAGGGAAAACTACTGGACACGTTTGTCAAAACGATTGGAAAAAGGATTGAGAAACCGTTTCCCACATTCAAGTTAATTATTTCGAAGGATTTCTTCCGAAAAGAGAATTATAACAGCTTGGCTGCCTGCTTGATACAATGTGGACAAGGATTAGTGACTTTGGAAATGACCATTCCGAAAAATGGTGGTACCCTTCCTGGCATGTTTTCCCAACCTCAGATTGTCCTTCCAATGTTGCACACCATTTCAGTTAGCTTTAACGAAAAACCGTTGGCAATGAACGTGGATGAACTTGCCTTTGGACACTCAATGAACGCCCTATTTTTAATTCAATTTTTGATTAGCAAGGCCAGTTCTTTGAAAACCTTTGAGATTCCACGGGTGACCCCAAGGCTGTTCCCAACAAGATTTCTACTACCGCCTGGTATTGAATTTCTTTGCTTGCCAATGACGATTACCAACTTGGAATTGAGTTGCCCTTTGAGAAATAATGACTTAGAACTTTTGGTAAGAAACAAGTTGCCTTGTTTGGCGTCACTACGTTTAACCATACATGGTGCTCTTAACCCTGGTCTTGTTGACAGTGTGCTGGACAATTTTCAAAAGACAGTGGAAACCTTACTGGTATCCAGTGTTGGCTATCCCGGTCCACCCAGAATTGCCAATTTTGTGCGCTTTCCTGTAATGCAAAAGTTAAAAGTTCTGCAAATTTGCAGCATTTATTTTGAGTTAGAGGATAACCATCCGCCGCTATTTCCGCTAAGCAACTGCTTTCCAGAACTTGAGTGTTTAAACCTGGTTTGTCAAACGCCGGAAATGTTACACAAGTGGACAAATAGCTCAGTACTGAATTCTTTAAACAAGTTGGCCTTGCTGATTGTTGATGAAGATTTGCAAGATAGTAACCCAAATTTCCCACTGCCAATAAACTTGGAAACCATGCAACGTGTACATTTAGCGTTTCCAAATGTTACCAAATTATTGCTAGCATTGCATGGAGAGTCGACTTGTGGACTGAAGTACTTGTACATGGAAATGAGACAACTAACAAGTTTAACATTATTTTTTTATGGAAGGGACCTTATGAACAATAATGCTGACTTATTTGACTCACTTTTGCTTGGAGTACCAGTTGCACTTGTTACTGTGTTAAGGGAGAACTCAAACTGCTTCAAGGTCTTGGAATTTAAAGATGAGCTACCATCCATCAGAATGTTAACTGGTATGATTTTAATAGTAATGTAAAAGTAGATTAATAAAATAATTAAACTAAAAGTAATTGAAAATACTATATTTTGCAGAACTTAAGAGTTTGAAGCTAATGGAGCTTCGCCAGTCAAACCGGCAGCCAGAGCCACTTATTTCTGATTTGACTTTTACTTATGGACTGCTAAAAATGGAGCAGTTGGAAAACCTTGATTTAAGTGGGAGGTTTCAGGTAAAAGCACAACTTCTTAAACTTATAAATTTAAGTAGTTTCAATTTATAAAGTAACTGTATATTATTTTTTAGGCTTCTAATGAAATGACTGTAGAATGGAAGAGACTTGGGAGAACCATCGAATATAAACCATGAATGATCTAATACTATATTCCGTGATGACAAGTTTTGAGTTGACAGATAGGCAATCTTTGTTTGGGTATCTCTTACTTTTCGTAAATATTTGAATATAAAAATGAATGGTATTTTTATTTCTTTCTTCATAAGCACATTTAACAAGACTTTACTATTCTTAAGATTAAACATCACTCTGCTGTTCATATGTTGCAAATTTAATTAAAAATTTAATTATAGTAAATATTTGTTATACAAGTTATAAATAGAAAGTATTGACTAGTATACAGAAATACCTACTTGTAAATACATCTATTAGTAAACTTCACTTCGATGTACGGTTCTTAATAAGTTAGCATAAAATTTAAATTAACGTAATAAAATATGTGTTGTTGAAGTATAAGTATAACGTTTCCATAAGATTTTCTGTGTTTGAAGTTGTAAAAATTTTGAATTATAAATGACGATTCCTGAATTGAGGTTAACAAAAATTATGTATACCTATGCGCAAATTGAATTGCACCAAAACTCTAGGTGTTAGGTCTTCGGTTATGACATCAATATATCTGACTGACTTACTCACTTAACCAGGAAACACCAAGCGAGAAGCGGATTACTACAAAAATATTTACCATTTTTTGTTATTCTCATTTTCATAAATATTTGTGATATGTTCAGAATAAAATATTTTTACAAAAATCTTATTAGCAGCTAATATTCAGCATAATGCTTTAAAACTATATTTTCACATTTAAGTTGCAAAACGTTACATACTTACAATTAGTGCCAAAGTTTGAAACGAATATATATTGTACGTTTTTTTCGAAAACAATTATGCCAAAGTACTTCGTAAATATGAATTAGTACTTTACCCTTTAACCACAAACACTTTGACTCCTCAGTAATAAACAGTAAGATAGCCACCAAAACCCCTAGTCCGTACATGTAAAAAATCACAACAGTATTTGCATTTAACCGAACAGTGAATTCTGTTTGTTTATCTACACTTTCGTTCTCAGATTTCATATCCCGTTCTTTTTTAATGTGTGCGTATCGCATTTGGAGTTCAAACAAACTTTTAAAATGATTAAAAATTCCAGACCACCACGCTGTCTTAATTCTTCTCATGGTCAATACATCCATCCAATATAGAAATGTCCAACCTTTTGGAGTTTGCATAAAATTGCCTCCGCCTGTAGAATACAATTTTCTTCTAGAAGAATTCAAACGGAGTTGATGCTCTCGTATTTTATACTCCAATGATTTAATTTTATCCGACCAATCCACAATTGCATGTTTATGACAAAAGTTTGGAATTGTGTTATAGTATAATGCATTAAAATCTGTTAAGTATTGCACTGCGTGATCAGCTTCCGCTATTCTAGCTAAAAGTTGTTGTTCTTTTGTTTTATTTAAAATTGTACCGTTTGGACTGAACAATTTAAAAGATGACAGCTCCGAAAACACCAAAAAGGTGCATATATTTTTTGTATTATTATCATCCGCTTCGCAATTGTATTTATCCAATAACCATTTTTTACGCCCGTCATAGCTTAATCTAAGCGGAAACACAAGCGTGTAATTTTTGTTTAAAATCTCTTCAAAACTTTTATAAAGAATTGGTTGCGTAGGCGCCGTTAGTTCACCAATGTTGTCACCCATATAAAAGTAACCGATAATAAATATGCACACTGTCCACACCTGAGTGGAAATTCTTGCCTGATCATTAGAAAACTCACTACCTTGAAATAAGAAAACACGCAGAATAGCCAGCGCTAAATATGTAAACTTATGCAACATTGATACAAAAATACTAACATTTTGAAGCTCTGGCACGTTTTTATAGTTTATTGCAATTAGAAACACAACAAATAACCCAAGCAATATCCAAGTAGTCAAATCAAAAGCTGAAACAAATCCATTGAAAGATATGCGTTCTTTGACGTATCCTCCGTCACACGTAAAGAAATTCATGGTGACAACATCTGTTATTACAGACGCAGACCGATACACTTCCACAAGTACTGTTGGCTGCTCATAGAAACGTTCTGGCTGACAAAAGTCAGTGGAGATATTATTTTGAAACACTACTTCAAGTAGCTTTCTGTCTAATTTGCTGATTTGAAATTTTTCTGCATTCTTTATTTGAAATTTGTCCGAAAATTGAAACTGTTCAAATTGCCAATTAAAATGACACACAAAAACTTTGCTAACCAGTTTTCCTACAGGACTATATCCATTTATTAGTACATCTTTAATTGTCGAGGATGTAACTGGAATCCATCGAAACATCACTGTACGTGGGCATGTTTCACAGTAAATGGAAACTTTATAAATAATTTTATCATGTTTCTGGGATTCTACAGTGTTATAAAAATCAACAAAAACTTTATGAAATGATAAATTTCCCCAGAATTCTGTTCCAAAAAAGTTGTAGTTATACAGATAAGAAATTATGTCTAAAAGCATAATATAAGGTTCAAATATACGTCTTAAGTTCTTGGTACTGGCAAGTACTAGTTGAGCGTCCATTGGTCTAAAATAGCCATAGTTGCGGCTTTCTATGTTAGTTAAACCACTGTTATACTCCACGTACGAAGAGAAGGCTTGAGCTTGCTGTAAAAATGGATTAAGTAGAAACCTCAGCTGCGATATGTCTAGATAAGCGATTGTATTAGTGTCATGTATTGAAACTGTGACAAACTGCACATGCAAAACTCTAGCCCAACCAGATGGAGCTGGAAATTTGTGTGTTATATTTGATGGAGCAACGGCTATGCTGGTTACCAAACGCTCAACGTCTTCTAAAGTTTTCACAAAGCTATAAGCCGACAAGCCTGTTTTCGTGTAGAGACTAGTGGAAATTACAAATGTACTGTGAATCAGTTCCGATGGGATATTGCAGTTGAAAATATTCTGAAAATGAATCAGGTTTGTACCACCTGTCGATGGAAGAAAGGAGTTAAGCACAGATCTAACTGTTTCAACTGGTATCGGACAGTTATTCAATTGTTTAAATTGAAAGCTCTGAACCAAATAAAAAAACCAGGAATACATAAGTATTTTTGAATTTCGGTGTGAACAACACATTGTCTAGTTGATGTTCTAAAAAAGAGTTAACATACGTTTACATACTACTACTCCATCCACTACAAAACTAGACTGTTTGGCTACGACGTATCTGGACGACTACTTAGAAAATTTAATGGTTTTTTTGTTGATTTCCGGGTTTAGAAACTAATTAACGTTCAGATTTTTAATTGCAAATGTTCAATGACTAATTAACATTTCATTTAACTTGTTCACGTAAATCGTATAGGTATAGTATAATGATATTTGGTACCCAAGTATAAAGATATTATTTCAGCATGTAGTAAAAACACACGCAAGTGGATGATTATCACAATATTTGGATAAACATGACAAAGTCCATGCTTGAAAAGCACCGCTAGTGCAACGGGTGTATTTTAGACCAAAAACTCTTTTATTTATTTAAAACAAATTTCAACGTTAGAATGATAAATATGGTTCCCTTTCAGGCCTTAACAAGATAATCTATTAAAAGAAACATTCCCATTTCTATTACTGTTTTCAAACCAATAAGTTCAGGGTAATTTTTATATTAAGCGGAGTAAACATTTGATGCTTAATGCATTGTCTTCGTAGATTTTACATATAAAGCATCTTTTTTCTTAAATGCATAAAAATTTTGCTATGATGATGTAATGTATTCAAGTAAAAATACTTCGGTTCGGTTGTCCTTTTCTGCATTAAATTTGCTAATATTTTACATCAGTCCGACTTTTAAGTTTGAAGTTTCCTAAACGCAATATTCTCATGAAACCGCATACATTACTGTGTCATGAAACCGTGACATACTACTTTCACTTTTTCCCACATAGTTACCATGATATCATCTTTTAATAGTCTAAGCATATTAGAGCTATTAAAGTTTTTTTTAGCGCAGGTATGTTTAAAACATAACCTGATATAATATTACAATAATTGCCACGTGGAAAATAGGCAGCAGCGGTCTGGTTAAAATAGTAGACCTAATTTGTTTTAGTGCAAAAACCTATTAACTAGAGTGGAATTATTTTAAGCTCACTGGCTTTTCAGTAAAGGAACGTATACGTTTTATTTAGGTAGGTAGCAACTAAATGCGCAGACAGTGTCATGTTTAATCTAGGAAATACGCTTACAAGAATATCTTAGTATTCCAGTACAACATGGGTTCGTTGTTTTAGAGAATATTTTCCGTAAATAAGTCAAACATGCTATAAGTTTGAGACTTTAAAAAATAATATGAAACAGTTAGTTAGCCAGTGTAGCCAACAATAAGTATATAAAGCTGACAAGAACTACTTCTATCTTAATGCAATTGCATTTTACAAAACTCAAATGGAATACAGAAAAAGTAGTTTACTAAAAAATTTTAGCATCAGTATGTACAAGCTGTTAAAACCTTTTTGAAACTTTGTTATTGTGGTTTTGAAAGTTCTCAAGAAATACCAACTTTGGCAATGGGGAGTCTGCCGACTGGCTTTACACTATTTTGGTCATTTTTATTTTGTATTAATATGATTTTTCCCTGCTGTAGTGGTGTTTTGAAAGTTACAAATGAGTTTTTAAATAATTTGGTAGGCAATCAGCAATACGCTATTCATTTTTATGGTAATTTCGAACCATATGAAGCTCACAACCATGGAAAATTAGTTTTACAGTTGGTATATGAGGCCAAATGCTCGCATCAAACATGCAATATATCCATACTAATAAACAAGCAAATAAGGCGTACAATAACTACTGATGTGTTACTGGTTCCTGCAGGCGTATTTATTAAACCATCCTCACTGGACATACGATTTCTCAGACTTTTTTCCACAGAGTTTCTCTCTAGAGCATCAAACATTGTAGTAATTGTGTCGACATCTTCCAACATCGTGCTCAAGGAGCTGGATTGCAATTTTCAAAACTGGCTGGAGTAAGTCCTTTTTAAACGTATACCTTTTTATAATATGAAACTTAAATTATGATTTTGTGTTCTCTAGAAACCAGGATTTATGCCGGCTTTATAAGTTTTTCTTTAATACACAGTCATTTAAAGTTTTATTAAAAGTATTCTCAACGGGGTTTGGGTTTGATGCTTACGTTATATGCAGAAATAGTTGCTTCCGGAAAGGATACTTGCTGCCCCTAATAGTACCTAAATCTGACAGTGATTTAAAAGGAACTTTGATGCTTCATAAACACTACTTCTTCACCAGCTCTAATACTAAAATCTTTGCTTATATTCCCTGGATACCTGTATCTTTCCAATTACATAGTCAAACCAAAGAATATTTGTGTGACCGAGCACACCGCAGCCGCAAAAATAAAATGCTTCAGCATGCTCTACATTGTTTCGGTTTTCAAATGTTAGCTATTCAGCTATCTAAATCGCACAATATAAGCTACATTGCTAGAAACCGAAATGAAATCGATCTAAATTATCAGAGCAATTTTATAATTGCTGATACACGTACGGTTGACTATCATCAAGGAAAGCTAAAGCGCACATATTTGTCTGATAAGCCGGATTGGGTTGGTGGAATTTTTATAGTATACCACCGAGGAGCAGTTTTTATCTATTGTCTTAATCGAAAAACTACAGATAGCAAAGGAAGCTACAGGTCCAACTATAGCCTCTGGACAAAACCTTTTAAAATGGAAGTGTGGCTAGGATTTGTGAAAATGAAGTTTTACCGGTTATAGTGTTGTGTGTAATTTTATTTGGAATAGCGGTTTCAATATTTGTCTTTGAATTGGTTGGGATTAAACGAAAGTTCATATTTCGGTGTCTATTGCTAAAATATTTTAAGTTGCGGCAAATTATACGCAAATCATGTTTACGAATTTTAAAGAACTTTATACGTACATAACTGTAGGGATAGATGTGCATTACATTGTAGCAAAACAAACACTAGTAACAGCTTTTCCTCCTAGAGTCACTTCTACATAAACTAAAACTAAAATTAAAAAGAAAACTAGCCATATAAACAGTTGTCCATTAAGTATAGTCGTAAGTTCAAGTTTTTGTTAAGTACAATGAGAATGTGGATTTGGTAATAGAGATGTTTTACCCGGCTGGCTGCTTAGTTGCTTGAATTAGAATTGAAAGTGGATCAGATTTGTACCACCTATCTATGGAAGAAAGGAGTTTAGCCCACATGCAACTGTTTTACCTGATATTGGGCTGTTAGCCGATTGCTGAAATCGTATGCTCTGAACCAAACCAAAAAACCAAGAACAAAAAAGTATTTTGGTATAAAGAAAACATTGTGTAATTGTTGTTTACAAAAAGGTAACGTAAGCTGACACACTGATACTCCATCTAATAGACTGTTTGGCTACGACGTATCGGACGAGTATAGTACTTAGAAAACTTAATGGAGTTCTTGTTGATTTCTGGGTTTAAAGCTAGTTAACGTAAGAACTTTGAATTGTAAATGTTCAGTAACTAATTTACATATCACATAACTTATATACCTACGTATATCCTATAGGTATATATAATAGACAACCTAGTAATTCTATAGTTTAGCACGTGGAAAAAACACACATGCAAGTAGATGATTGCCACAATGCTTGGATGGAAATGACACAATTCATGCTTGAAAGGTAACCAACGCTAGTGCGTATTTTAGACATAAAATTCTTATATTAAAAACAAGTTTCAACTTAATGATCTTAAAATACCTACCTACAGGGCTTAACAATAATGATTAATTAAAAGTAACAATCCATCATGTTTTCAAACTAGTAAGTAAAAAGTAATTTTTATTTCAAGCAGAATAAACATTTTGTTTAATGCATTGTACTCATAGATTTTACTTTTTATAAAGCATCTTTGTCTTACTGGTTTTATAACAAATCATGCTGCGATGAATTAAAACAAGTAATAAATACCATAGCCATTTTTTTCTGTATTAAATTTGCTAGTATTTTACATCGGTCCGACTTCAAATGTTGTATATTTCCCAAACACAACATTCTCATGGAACTGAATATATTACTTTGTCATAACACAGTGACGCGCTACCTTCATTTTTCACAACAGCAGTTACCATGTTTAATTTCTTATTATTCTAAACATGTAAGAGCTATTAATATTATTTTAGCAAAGGTAGGTTTAAAGAAGAACGGTATTCAATTTCACAAAAATCGTCACGTGCAAGTAGGCAGCAGCGCAGCGGAGTTGTTAAAATACTAAACCTAATTTGTTTCAGTACCAAAACCTATTAACTGGAGAGGAAAAATTTTAAGCTCACTTGGTTTTCAGTAAAGGAGTGTGTATGTTTTAATACAGTAGCAACAAAACGCGCAGACAGTGTCATGTTTAATGTAGAAAATACGTTAACAAAACTTGCTTACGTGAAACAGTTCACCTAATGGAACAAGTAAATAGCTTAGTATTTTAGGTAACATGATTTCATTACTTTAAAGAAATGTTTTCTGAAAAGCGTAAAAAATACTGCATGTTGTAGATTTTAAGAAACTATAAAACAGTTGATTCGTTAGATTAGGCGACTACAGGTATATATAGCTGACTCAAAATTAAGTACTGGTTCTAGTTTAAGACAATTACAGTTTTTTACTAAAATGAAATGCAAAAAGTAGCTTACTGAAAACTTCTTAAGCTTTAACATTCGGCATTCAATAAATACAAGTTGTTAAGCCCGTTTGAAACATTGTTTTTTTTCTGATTCTGCAAAACCCTGAGAAAGTACCATATTTGTGCCATGGAAAGATTCTTATTTAATTTCACACTATTTGTGTGTCATATCAATGTAATATTTCCCTACTGCAATGCAGTTCTAAAAGTTTCAAATGACTTTTTTAATAATTTGGTAGGCAATCAGCAATACGCTATTCATTTTTATGGTAGTTTCGAACCATATGAAGCTCATAACCAAGGAACATTTGTTACACAGTTTGTACATAAATCGGAATGCTCGGACAAACCATGCAATATATCCCAAATCATGTATCAAAATAGGCACACAATAACCACTGACGTGATACTGATTCCTGCTGACGTATTTATTAAACCATCACCGTTGGACATAAAATTTTTCAAACTTTTTTCTACAGAATTTCTCTCTAGAGCATCAAACATTGTAGCAATTGTGGCGACATCTCTAAATATTGTGTTTGGAGAGCCAGATTGCAGTAATCAAACCTGGTTTGAGTAAGTTGTATGTGAAATCAAACCTGCATGACTTGTCAGTATATGAAATGTAAACTTTGTTTTTTATTTCTAGAAACCAGGATTTATGCCAGTTTTTTGAGTATTTCTTCAACACTCAGTCATTCAAAGTTTTAGTAAATATTCTCGCAAAGGGAACAGGATTTGATGCTTACGTTATATGCAGAAATATTTGTTTCAAAGAAGGATTCCTGCTGCCTCTAATACTACTTAAATATGACAGTAGGCCCAACGCATTTTTGAGGTTTCACAAGAGCTATTTCTTTACAAGCTCCAACACTCAAATTGTAGCTAATGTTCCCTGGATACCCGAGTCTTTTGAATTAGAAAGTCAAACCAAGCAATATTTGTGCGACCTAGCACACGCCAGCCGTAAAAATAAAATGCTCGCGGAAGCTCGACATTGTTTCGGTTTTCAAATGGTAGCTATTCAGCTGTCTAAAATGCACAATATAAGCTACATAACTAAAAATAGGAATGAAATAAATCTAAATTTTCAGGGAAATTTTATATTTATTGATACACGTACGGTTGAGTATGACCAAGGAAAGATGAGGCACACATTTGTGTCTGATAAGCCAGATTGGTTTGGTGGAATTTTTATTGTATACTATAGAGGTGCAGTTTATATTTATTGTCTTAATCACAAAACTACGGATAGCAAAGGGAGCTATCGTTCCAATTATAGCGTCTGGACAAAACCATTTAAAATGGAAGTATGGTTTGGATTTGTGATTTCATGGTTACTTATTAGCATTTATTCAGCAGGATTCCTATTATATAATTCTCAACAAGCCCTATTGAGCTCTAGTAGTTTACGATGTATCCTCTACAGCATAATTGACACATTTTTTTCAATTGTTCAATTTTTCATTTGTTATTCTAAAAAACACTCGAAATTTATTGTATTTATTGTGCTAGTGTGTTTCATGCTGGTTCAACACTACATCAACAAGCTAGGCAGTTTCGTAACAGTACAGGATAAAATAGCTCGTATTCAAACAGTAGAAGAGTTGTGTAAAAAGGGATATAAGCAATTTACGCCTAAATCGGAAATTTGCGATGGGTACAACGATTTGTGGGAATGTATGGACGCAAAAATTTTCAAAGAAGCAGATTATCAATATGTTGCTGATAAGCTAGCTTATAAAGCAGTAAATTGGAGAGAATGGTATTTTGCCCAAATTGCCAGATCGTTTCAAAAGCATCATGGCACCAAAGTAGAATGCAACTACAATGAAAAAGAAACTGAGACTGTTCCTGTTTTAATAGTAGTGTACACAGTTAACGGACATTGGATGAAAAACACTTTAGAGTGGATTCGTGAAGCTGGGCTAGTGGATTGGTGGGACAAGGTAGCCACATTTGCTAACAGTAATATGGAAAGAGATAACTTTGTCTTGATTGAAACAGAGCCAGAAGCTGCTCTAATTACGAAAAACGAGGTTTTACCTGTTATAGTGTTGTGTGGAGTTTTATTTGGAACAGCGATTTTGATATTTGCATTTGAATTACTTGTAAGTAAACGAAAGTTTATCTGGTGGTGTTTATTGTTAAAATATTTTAAGTTGCGGCAAATTATACGAAAATCATGTTTAAGAATTATTAAGAAGATTATGATAAGTTTAGAAGATACATAACTTTAAAGACAGAAGCACATTTGCTTCTTGCCATACAGCACTAACCAGTTTTAATGTTTACTTGTAGCGTAGCTTAGGATGCTAATTTGTATACAATCTTGTTTTAAAATGATTTTTTTGAAAGTTCAAAGTTCCAAAAAGAGAAGTAACTATGTAAGCAGTTATCGAATGAATAATATCAATATTTATTGATATACCTAGAGTAGCTTCTTAAAAACATTTAAATTTAGCCTTTATGAAACAAACTATTATTGGCCACATTTTTATTTATTACTTTCGTATTGTCTTCGGTTACCACGCTAGAGATAATACTATTACACAAGTAAGCGGCTATCTAAAATAATGATATAATTTAGATTTAATGTTCAAAAATACCGATTATGTATTATAAGGTTTCCGTGGCGACTTAGTATTGCGAAATCGGAATTAAAAATTTATCGATTTTTTTAGGATTGATTCCCAACATGAATTCGAGACCTGTCAGTGTTCATTTGTACCCTAACTAAACTGCCAACAAAATAATTGAGTTGTTAGATTAAAATACAAAATGGTAACTTCAACACAGAAAAAAGCATTAAGGCTGACTTACAGCATGTATGGTTTTATGTACAGCTTTCCAATAGTCTGGACACATGATTACACACAATTACAATATACAACTAGAAAATGGAAACTAGTCAATTTTTCAGTTTTAACATTACTTAGTGTGATCACTTGTTCAGCAGCCGTTGCTGACATATTCATTCATTTGATATTTCATCCTTTCAAAAACTACGGCATTGGAATTTTAGCGTTGCACATAATGGCTGTAGCTTTAATAGGTGCATCTTTGCTAGTTACAATGTTGGTTGGCTTGAACTTGGAATTTATATTTGGTATCAACTATCTTTTGGACGTTGTTGGAACTCATTGCCAGAGTAAGAAGTTTAAGTTTATAAATGTTATATCATGAGGGATTTTATAAATACTCAAGAATCTGTAAATATACTTATATAAAGGTAATTTTTTAATTTTATAATTTATAGGTTTAAAAGATTTTAAGAAGTTTTTCTTTAATTTATTTTTCAAGGTTACCATTGCTCGTCATCAAAAAGTGTCGAGGACATTATACTTTTCAGTATGGGAGTGGTTCTACCCATGGTTTCTCAAATAATTTACTTTACGTCGCTGTATTTTTGCTTTGACCCATTATATTTTCTAACATGCTTACTACCAACTGGTTACAATAAGATTTACTTTTTACTAAGGGCTATAGCCACGCTGTGCGCTTACGAAGCTGGTCGATGCTTAACTATTTGCACCATGATGTTTATAATCACTCTTGATACGTTAAAAAAGTCGGTTGTAATTGTTTTAAGTATTTTATCGAGCAAAAAACATTCTGAAATTAATAATCAGTTAGAAAACTGTCTTCGAATATACAAAAGAGTTTGTGTAGCAAGCACGTACTTAACTAATTTGTTGAACGAATTATTGTCTGTGGGTGTAAGTTCCATATTTTGGACGCTAGTGTTTTGTGCTTGGATCATAGTCAGAGCATATAATGGCGTTCCAGTGTATATGTACTGGATGATTGTATTTGCATTTGTTGTAATTTTATCCGCACTTATTTTAATTATGGTACTAACTGCCCAATTAGCTGAGGTATGCACAACTTTATTGATCAAATTTCGAGCAACGGCGCATCAAAATTATACGGCCATAGTAAGACCCGATACATCTAAGAAGATAGCCCTAGAATTTAAGAAGAATTCTTTAGCAATTAAATCAATTCGTTTATCTTATAAACCATTTCTTTGTATAGATAGACAATTTGTTGCAGACGTTGTGCAAAATTTGTTCTGCAGGATACTAGATGCTATTTTAATGTTCAATATTTAACAATTTATCATTGTCAATCCTCCCTTACATTAAAGGTTTTACCGAATCCTTGTCGAAGCTAATCATGCGACACTTAGGAAACCCGATCGGATACGTTCCTTTCACTAGAATGGCTAACATTTTAAACTCCCACAAGACCAGAAATGCTTACGTTAATGCAGGAGTTTACATCGTGGAATGCTCATGTGGACACAAATATATTGGTCAAACAGGAAGAGATCTACATGATCGATTGGCCGAGCACAAACGCCATTGCAGAAACGGTGACCCACAGTCCGCAATATCAGAGCACGTTTGGAACAAGATTAAAGACACCGACGATCATGTTATTGACTGGGATAACGCAAAAGTCATTTTAAGGGAACATGAACAACGACTACGTGAAACAAAGGAATCAGTTATCATTGCAAATGCCATTCATGATAAAGTTCCCTTGATGAACCGCAAAGAAGAACGTGGTCGTAACTACATCGACAATTTCTGGAGTCCATTGTTACAAATTTTATATAAATGGAAGAGTTAAAATCATCCTATTTCTCTACTTTCTACTACTAATTTGTTGGAATTTTGCGTTATTGTTATCCCTGATGAGGACTTGTGTAAAACGAGTCGAAACGTCGGTTTAATAAATCGTTAAAACATTACACTCGTAGTTACCCATAATCACTTTCATTAACCTAATATTTAACAATATTTAAGGTAAAAGTAGTAGTAACGTTGCTCCATAACGAAAGCAAAGTTTCAAATTCTTTTTATATGAACACTAATCGATGAAATATATCTGTTTTTAAAACACAACTACTCAATTTGAGTAGGACGATGAAAATAATTTAAACATTTTCTCATGAGTAATCAATTCTTATACATTCCTGTTGCTATAATAAAAAATATTAAAATTTACCCTTATCACAATCACATTTTTCTCTTACTCAATACTTTCTTTTTCTCTTTGGTTAGCATAATAGAGATAATACGAAATTAAAGCAGTTGTTAAAAATAATGACATAATTTAAATTTTAATGCTCCAAAATAGCTGTATTAAAAGGTTTATTAAGCAACAAGGCATTGCAAAATCAAAACTAAAAATTCCTGGATTTTTTTTTGCGTGGGCAACGTATTTCGAAATCTATCTATGTGTAAAGCCAATCAGTATTCAGCATTATCTTGGAAACCACAACCAGCAAAACAACGTTGAAAGGTTGAAGTACAAAATGGCAACTTTAGCACAGAAAAAGGCTTTACAATTAGCCTACAACATGTACGGATTTATGTACAGCTTTCCAATAGTGTGGTCTGAAGATTATACAAAACTAAAGTACACAACTGAAAAATGGAAATTAATAAGCTTTTTAGTTTTAACGTTACTTGGTATAATCACTTGTTTGGGTGCAACGGGTGATATAGTTATTCATTTGGTATTTCATCCTTTCAAAGACTACGGCATCGGAATATTAGTATTGCACATAATTGCGGTAGCTCTAATTGGTGCATCGACAATAGTTACAATCTTGGTTGGGTTAAACCAGGAATTTATCTACGGTAGCAATTATCTTATGGATATTGTTGGGACACGGTGCTACAGTAAGACAAATTATTTATTGTTTTTTTATATATAACATGATTTGATTTTGACTTTTGGAAGCATGATTAAAAACTGTATTTAAAAATGCAATTTATATATACAGGTAAAAATTGCTCGTCATCAAATACAATCCAGGATTTGGTGCTTTTCAGTACTGCAATTACTCTACCCATGGTCTCTCATACAATATACTTTACGTCCTTGTGTTTCTGCTTTGACCCGCTATATTTTCCAGCGTCTTTATTACCGCCCGACTATAATATATTCTACCTTTTGCTAAGAGCCGTTGCAACGCTGTGTGCTTACGAAGCTGGCCGATGCATTACCATTGCTACCATGATGGTTATGATTACACTTGATACAATAAAAAGGACAATTCACATTGTTTTGGATATGATTGATAAACGAAAATTTGCGGAACTTACTACACGACTAGAAAACAGTCTTAGGTTATATAACAGGTTACGTGTGGCGTGCAACTTCTTAACTAATTTGTTGAACGAATTAATATCAGTGGGTATAAGTTCCATATTTTGGACACTTGTACTGTGTGCTTGGATTGTAGTTAGAGCATATGATGGAATTCCTGTGTATATGTACTGTATGATTGTTTTTGCATTTTTTGCGATTTTAGCAGCTATGATTTTGGTTATAGTTTTAGTTGCACAGTTAACCGACTTGAGCATACATAGTACAAAACAGCTTCGTTTAACCGCCAGCCAAAATTGTGTAGTAGTGAAACACTTTTCACTTAGGAAGAAAGCCAAAGAACTTAATAAAAAAGCCAAAGCGATCCAACCAATTCAGTTATCTTATAAACCGTTTATATGTTTAGATAGGCAATTTGTTGCGGATTTCGTGCAGAATTTGTTTTTGAGGATAGTAGACGCTATTTTGATGTTTGAAATGTGAAAGTCAGTTAAGTAATTTAAAATATGATTACATATATTATACAAGAAATATGTTCAAGCTACTGTACCGCAACTAGTTTCGTAATATACGTAATCAAGATTTTGATTATTAAAGTACAATTTGTTTTTAAATGGTCCTTTTGATGATTGGATCAATAATATTAGTATTGATTAAATTTATACACATTGATATTTTGTTGGCATCATATTATTTATATAATATTTCCTAAAGGTTCTTATAATATGTATGTTATGAGCAACCTATTTTGGTCTTATATATAACCACAAATTGTTTAAACAATAGAACATAAGAAAAAGTACTTATAAACGAGGGGTGTACATTTTTATACAATGCCTAAGACTGTTGTTGACAAACAAGTAGCGTGACTCTAATGTTGTAATTTGTAAATGTACCAGACATTGTACCTTTTCTTGGAATGTGAATTTCTTGATTGCTACATAGTATAGATGTGTTTGTAGTTCACTGCTACTATTAGAGAGTTTGAAACTGTGACAAGACAAATCTGCGCACTAGGAAGATCTGCATCATCCATCATCTTCAGACATGGAAAAGACCACCTCCTTAATTGTTAAACTGCCTGTATGCCACACGAATAAATCAAAACATTGAAAAGAAAGAGAGTATCAAAGAGTTGTATTGCCTTAAAATCAGCAAATTGTACCATATTACAGGTTACAAAAACAAATAAGGCAAAATAGATTCTTAAATATTAATTTTAACAAGCAACACCGCATTTGTCATATTTGTACTTAAAACGGACAAATAGTTCATAATAAAATTCTCATTAAAATGATAATGGCTGCCACATTTTATCGGCAGAATTTGTTGAGCTAACCACATTCGTTTCAAATACATACCAGAACCTTTCTCAATCATTCTAAATTTCTGTAAATTTGTGCAAATTAAGTTCTCGCTTTCGGATCTTATGACTATATGAAGGTGAATGATGTATAAGCAAACTAAAAGTCCAGTTACAAAAACTACATAAAAAAGAAAAGTTAACAACACAGGAAACAACTTCGTACAATTAACCGCAAACCAAAATATTATAGTTAGAGTTAGTTGACTAAAGAGAAAAACGTATTTGACAATTTCACAGTAAATTTCTGCCATTTGCTGAAATTGTATTCTAAGTCTCATAAAATTCTTAACTGCAATTATGGAGTTGTCTTGTGAAACATCTTTGCTCGGAAAACCTTTAAAATGTCCACGAATAGATAACAAAATTGAAAAGTCCACAATCAGGGCAACCACAATATCCCCAAGGGAATTAAATAAAGAAAAGGCAGTCAAAATAAACGAACATATCCAACTAGTAGCATTTGTATTCCATTTGCCAAAGAACACATCGAAAATGATATACCACAAATCTATTTCTAGGTATCGCAAAGCAAATAAAGTTGGCAACATAGCAAATTTAGGTAGACTTGTTACTTGCATCAAGAGCAAACCTATGCAATCATCAAGAATAATTTTTGGTCTCCGTATTTGAACGTTAGCTTGGAGAAAACTGTTTATGGTCTGACACACGCTTACAGGATCCCGTAGTAACTGTACACGAACCAGTATGCACAAAAACAGGGACCATTCTACAGCCAGAACTAACCAAACAATTTTTGCAACTTCTAGTCCCGTTTTTATTTTTAAGCTTGGATTAAGAAGAACATTTAGCAAAACGTAACACCCAAATATCTGCTGGCCAATATAGGTTAGCTGTGCAATGCAAGTCCAAATTGAAACTCGAGGAAGGTTTAGCGCTGGCGAGCCCATAGAATCCAGCTTGATTTGAAAAGTCTGATCTGGGTAACGTCCAAATGTATTTTGATAATTTTTAATGGCTCTTTGAATTAGTGGTGTAATCCAAGGTGACGATTGAAGGCTTTGTGTATTCATTTTAATAAGAAAGCTAGTTTCTTATTAAACTCAAAAGTTTCCGGATTTTCCAGATTTAAAAAACGCGTATATATATATATATATGAGTGCGTGTTTGTATACTATAATAAAAATACACACAGAATACAAAAAAATTATTAAATCCTTGTCTGCTTCAAGTACATACATTGGAAAGGACAAACCACTTGTTTGAAAGGACAAAGGAAAGGACAGTCATGTGAAAATAGTAGCTTAATAGTCTGAGCACAGAAATAGAATCAAAACACAAATACTGCGGTAAGGTTACAAATCAAATTCAGGTACAAACCGTTATGTTTCATTGTAGTAATAAGTTGTTTTTCTACTTTCAAGGTAACTTTGATATGATAGTTTGATAGAAGCGTTAGACGTATTTTGCAAATTTTTTAACAGCAAATCTGTAAAACAATCTTGGTAATTACCATGTCTTACCTGGCTTTACGAGGGTGTTGCAAATGCCAGTTGTTAATGAAAGAATGTTAACATCTTGGTCATTGTTGTAATTAGGGATAGTGCAAGTTCCAAGGTAACATGATTGAATACAAAATGATGATTAATAAAATGCACTCTTGATCTGGCCGTCATGAGAGCCACTACAATAAATTGGCTCAGTAAACCTAACTTGAATTTCCTGGAAATATATGAATTATATTATTTTCATATTGTAAATTAGGTATGCTTGGAGCAAATAATAATTGCTGAAACATTTTTAGTTAGTAATGCCTCGTGTACGATGCCAAAATTCCAAATTATATATTGTACAAACAATTAATGTGGTAAGAATATTTGCTGGAATTGATTATTAACGAGAATAAATGTTTAAATACAACAAGCTGCTCTTATTGAAACTTGTACGCACAAAGTAGGTGCTCTACAAATAACGATATAATAATAAGAAATATGTAAGTGTAAAGCCATGCTGTCACCATGTGTCCATGTTGTAATTATAAGATTTTCGTAATCATCAGCAAATACTGTAAAGTGGTCTTCAGTGCTTTAAAAACGTTTCACAATTTGTTTTAACAACTTAAGTGATGTCTGACAACCATTTGGTTTTGAGTGAAAAGCAAATTTTCCATATTCTGTAGTGTCATGCAATTAACAACTGACGTATTAACCAACGGCAGCACTTGCTAAATCAAACTTGGAAATTCCAGAGCACGTGTAGCTTTTGAACGTATAACATATGAATTTATTTCATGGCTTCTTTCTAATAATTAGTTATAGAGTTTAAATGGAATATGTGAAAGTTAAAGCAAAGTAAAGCTAGTTAAATACTGCCAAAAACAACAATGTTTTATTGCGCCTATGTCATATTTGCAATAACTCTTACTAAACCGATTGTTGTACTTTGCAGAACTGAAAATAAGTTTGCGGAAATTTTCCCACTTAACAAATCTGACTATAACAAGCCCCCGCCTGGTCAAGTAACTGAGGTTAATTTACAAGCTAATATTCCACAATGCTTCAAGTGCCTTGTTTCAGTTGCAAATTTTCAAGGTGCAGACATAAGTCCAGCTCATATTCCAGTTATATTGCGACGCCCTATGCCCGTTTATGTAAATTTCTATGACCCCATGTTTAACCGCAAACGTTTAAAAATTCGTTATGTGCCATTTGAACTCTCCCGAAACATTACAAGCAGCGGCTTTAAGCTGTTTAACAATTCAGAAACCTGTTATTCAAAATATTTCTATAAAAATTTTCAAGTTGTTTGGCAATCCTACGCTACCACTAAATATCCATTTTGCACCGGATTAAATCGAAAGGAATATACACTTACAAGTCGGTCTTGGAACTTTGAAGTGGATATTAGCATTCAGCCCCTCACACAAATAGCTGGAAATGTTGATAAAAACCTTATCATAACCCCATTTTGGTATCCTGATTTAGTATACACTGGAAAAATTACCAGAATAAAGCTAGCTCTGTTTGATTTGCTATCGGATTATAGTACAGGTAGGTTTTCTAGTGAAAATATAGAACAAGTGAAATTCCTCATTGCCACAGAAATTGTCAACTCCTCCCAAGGCGGACACAATTTACACTTTTTAGATCGCATATACAACAGCAGGAGTCTAATGAGAATGGAAGTGAAATATCTAGCTGAAAGTAGCAACATGGGAATGTTAGAAATTCTGGAGATTAACCTGATTTCAAATTTATTTAGAATGAAAGAAAACGTATCAGGATTGTTTGTAGACGACAAGTTGTCAGTAAAATTTTCTTGGCTCATGTGTGCCAACTGCAATAAAAGGCAAATAGTCGATTTCAAAACCACCATACAGAACCACACAACTGAGGAACTGCTTCAACTTATGTTGTCTGACTTATGGGAATCTGTATTTGATTCTAAGTTTATTAAAGAATCAAGCAGTATTCATCCAACGCATATATCTGTTGGCGTATTCCGTGGCTTGTCTGTCGACAGTACTAAGTATTTTGTTGATTATCCTCCGTTTCAAATGAGATTTATCAGTTGTGGTAACGTTGGCAGAGAAAGCATTGGGATTGATACTTTACTAGATAGTTTTCAGACTTTGGTTTGGTGTGCAGTCGTATTTGTGTTTCTTGTACTTTTACCAATCATCCTTTGTCTGCTAAAGCAAAACAAACTGATCGACTTGCCATTTGGAGACATTTGGCAAATTCTTGTGAAACTGTTGCTTGAACAATCTTCTCCATTTCCGGATTCTACATTGAAAACTGGAAAAAGTCAATTGGTGGCTATATGCTCTCTATTTGCAGCGTTGATTATATGCAATGCGTACAAAAACGACAAAATCTATGAAATGATCTCGCAACAAAAAGTTATTCCGCTGGAATATTTTAGCCAGCTATTAGATGCAAATTACGTGGTTTATTCAGAAGTGAATATGGTTGGAATACCTACCCACGATGAGTACGAGTTTGACGAGAATGACTGTAAACTCTTTAAAAATTTAAAAGGACCGATAATTGAGACGGTGTTTGTTAAACAATCTAATACTTGTGTAATTGCAACTTCACAGATATATTCAGAATACCAAGAAATATTTCATTCAACCTTTGATAAATCAGGAATTACAAAACTATTTAACAAAACAATAACCAAAAGTCGAATATCTCCTTCCTTTAAAACACATTTAGAATATTTTATTAATACGCATCAGTTAGACGTTAGACATGACGATAAGTATCTGATTAACTTCTTGGGTGTCAGAGATACGTATGATTCTATCGAAATACTAGAACAATGTAAAAATACAGCATTTGTGATTTATCAGTCTCAGGTTGCTATGTATGAGGCGGTAATGAGACCTGTCGTTGGAAACAAATTGTCAGTTGGAAAGGAATATCTTTTAAATCTTGGAGTAGGTTTTCATTTGAAGGGTTGGGTTCCAAAGTTTCTTTCCAACCGAATCAGAGGAATTGAGAGTTCAGGTATTTGGAACTGGTGGAGTAAATTAGTAACAGGAGAGATAGCTAAAATTGGAGCCCTAGGAATGCAGGAATTTCGAAAATTTAGTACTTTGGAGTCGGAAACTGTAAAACCGGCAAAGCTATCTGACAAAATGTGCATTATATTTTACGCGCTGCTAATTGGTTATGGTTTGAGTATGATTGTTTATTTGCTGGAATTGTGGATTCATTTTTTCATTGTGCCGCTTTTGTGGATAACCTGTACGTTGCATATGTTAAACAGAAATTGAAAAAATGCTCTAACTTGCTTATATGTAAACTGGAATGAACAACTCTTATCTAATAAATGATAAATAAAAACAAGTACTTTCTAAAATTTTGATAAATTTTGTATAAGTACCAAAACAAAATAAGTCCAATTACTTTATAATTTGCTATAAGGAAAATTCCTATGTAGTTTGAACTACCGATGTATGCTAGGGTAGCTTTTATAGTTGAAATTCGGCAAGCATCAAATCAAAACTAAATGTCAAATTGCTTCCCATATTATTAACATACAGGTTTTTTCTTTCAATGATATATAATTAAAGTTATTATGCAAAAACATTTTTCATGAATGTGGCTTAGAGAGCGGTTAATTTTTGTAGAACCTACCTTTAAAATACTACAACAGTAATAAAAAAAACTTTTAACTTTAAAAAGTATTTTAATTTCTGCTTAATATACTTTCCTTAGAAAATGATTTCACATACAATGTACAATTCAGAAGGAAGCTTGAATTCCGGCCTGAATATACAACCTTGCAACGTGACTAATAAAGTCAATTACTGAGCAGAATTACAATAAAATATACAACCAATAATTTCAGGTTCTGGTAAGCCATTTCAATAAATTGTTAAAAATGTAATGACGGAAGGGAAACCTACAGGAAACTTACTTGGCAGGAAGGCTGAATTCCACAGGTATCTGTTTGTCAAGTCTAAACCATTCATAAGTGGTGTTCTCCTAGTTTTCAAAAAAATTTCCAGCAAGTATCAGGTCAATTTCAAAATGGCAAGCCTTTTCGAAATAAAATGTTTAAATTTTCACAACAAAATGTGCAGTTTGGTTTTATTTCCTTTACCTTTTCGGTATATGGAATCCAGTAAAAGCTTTCAATGGAGAAATAATCCCCTCGTTAGAGTTCCGTTTACTGTAACCGTTTTTCTGGATTTCCTGCAATCTCAAGTCTGTGTATATGATGTTGTTGGCTATTTTACCTTTAACCGACAGCAAACTGATATGGACCCTGGAAGATGTTTGATATTAATTATAAGCTGGCTTTTTCTATCACTAGCATTTTTGTTTTTTCTTGTGTTTCATCAAAACGACAGCGTATTAAACTCGGTTAACGCATTGCTTCGTTGCAAGCAACGGATATTTAATGGTAAGTTGAAATTTGTTTCAAATGGAAACGAAAATAAATAAAAAATTCTTTATTTTTCAGAACTCAGTGCTCAGGATAAAGCTGTTTGGACGGATGGCTTGTATCCTGTTCTTAGCCAAAGTGCTTTTGGAGTTCCCTTTTTGATATGTTTAGCAAGTATTTTGTTTAACCTTGATCCATTTTTCTATTTAATGGAGGATCTTTCCAGTCCCAAGGAAACTCGGTCAACTTTGGAAACGGTGCGGAATATTAGTGTGCGAATGTTTAGCTTTCTGGGTGTCTTCGAATGTAGCCGATTACTCAACACAACATTTTGTGCAGTGCTTTTTCTTACTTCAAAACTCAATCAGTGTCTGTTGGTTTTGCAGAAAAAACATAGACTAACTCTCAGGTCAATGTTGTACTTTTACAAAGAACTTACTCTAGTATTTTCGCAACTAGAACGCTTTTATTTGCAAATGTTTTCTGTTTTAATGTCATTTATGTTTTGGCTAATTGTAGTAATGGGGCTGTTGTGTTTTAGATGCAGAGAACTTGTTCCAGATATTATTTACTTTTTAACTTTATTTGGTATCTTTTCATTAACACCAGTGGTGTTTGTGCTTTTACACGTTGCTTCGTTCATTAACAAACAATGTATTTCTGTCATACAAAAATGCTGGCAAAGGTCCAGAATAGAAGTGGTAGAAAATTTGGTTCCTGGTTATGTTGCTATTCTGAATTTGAAGCAAGCACGGGCAATAAGGCATTTAAATATTAGATATCATCCGTTTACAAAAGTGGATTCGAGTTTTGTACTAATATTTGCTACACAGGGTGTGGGAAGGTTTATTGATGCAAATATAGTGTTTAGTTTGTTATCATAAGACGTAAATCTGGTTTTATAATGTTAAAGAAAAAGGTAATTTAAGCGTTATTATAGTATCCTTTTTTTCTTATATTATATATTATAGTAATATTGTAACTATCATCAATGCGAAAACGTTTAGTATAATATTGATATGAAAGATAAATCTGGAATCGTTTTAATAATATTATAGACTAGATTATGGGTGCGTGTCCGGGTTTGGGTGCGACAACTATAATAACGACAAAAATTTTAGTATAGGATTTGCATACAAGCTTTTCCATTTTCCTTTCCGATAGAACTCGCTTTCCGTTCGGGTTTTCTTGAAGGCCCATTGTTCACTAATTAGCACAAATAAAAACCAGAATCATCGCCATCCTACCATATCATAACTTTTGTAATTATGGCTTCAGTAATTGCAACAAGGAGAGTGCACTGAGAAAGTGATGCCTATATAATGATATGCTTTTTCACAAAAGCATTCTTGTATGATATTATATTTTCATCTTAAATATGCCTAACTTTAACATATAAAGATTATTGGAAAACAGGTAAAATAAAAATTTAATAATTATCAAATAATTCTAAACAGTAATTAGGTGTTGTACTTCCTAGTTCCAAAAGACAAAATGTTGTACTTCCTAGTCACCTTGTACATGGAGTGTTTTATCATTTTACTTGAAATGTAATTGTCCTAGAGCTTACATGTTACTTCCTAGTCGACAGTTTAGTTCACAATTTCACGAAAGCTAAATGCTTATAGCAATAGTTAAAACCTATCACTTGGACCATGCATACAATGGGTTGAATTACTAGCATTGTGAGTTGACAGGTTGCCAGGCTGTCTACCCGCCTGATTATCATTACTAAATAAAAAAGATTTAGTTAAAAAAATTTCATATAGTTCTTATATGCTTTCATACAAGTCACTAGAAAAGGAAACACTCATATAAGGTAGTACCACGGAAGTAAGTACTGTAAAGGACGCTGTTGGTGCTTCCTTCCGACTACTACATGTTGTACTTCCTGATGTTTTAAAGAACAACACCTAAGCCAAAGAACTACATCTTACATTACGTTTAGAGCTTGAACAACAAGGATCCCATTTCTAAGCTTTTACGCTTTTAGTATACACACGTAGAGCATAAATTACGACAATGAAAATTGTACTTGTTATTTCAATTTTTATATGGCCTATTATATACGTAAACCCCTTCAGCATAAATCAAATAAATCTACAAGCAGTTCTTAAGCCTTTCCTTCCTTGCTTAGTTCACTTTGTTGAGTATGAATTTCTTGAATCAACCAACAAAAGCAAAAGTTTAAACAAGATTACGTATCCAAATTCTTATCTGCCAATAATTATTTCAAAACATAAATGGAAAAATATACATCAAACACGTTCTGCTATTATACAGTGCACTGAAAAACTCTACTATCTAGATTATGGCGAATCCAGTTTTAGGTTTACAAAAACACTTCCAGATCACACGTTAAATTGTTCTGTTCAACTTCACGTTGTACTTTGTTCAACCCCGTGGCGAATTCATGATTCGTATGAACCCTATAAAGGGTTTAAAAATCTAAAACCGCTGCCTTTAGTTCCAGAGTCTTTTAAGACCGTCATATACGGATCCTATGACATACCAGCCATAACAAGTGCACTGTCTCAGTTAAAATGGGGAATATACCAGGTTCTTATTACCAGCAGCATAAACAGTTTAGTTGACTGGGTTCCTAGAATAGACACATATGATTTTTTCTTGCATCCATCGTATGTAGCTAATCCAAGTACAAAACTAATTGCCTATTTAAAATCAAAACCAGAAATTTATTTCTGCATTGACATTCCTCCCCTCAACCTACGTAAATCTCTTGAATACCATTCATATAACAACATGATGTTGGAAAACGTTGATAAGTTTTTCTATAACTCTGTATACTTCTCTATAAGCAAGCTTGACGAACTGCATATTAATTTTAGTATAAAATATATGAACGGTTTGATTTGGTCTGCTAGTGCGCACAACAGTGTTGAAGATCAACTTGTTGAACAATATACTAACACAGAACAAGTAATTCCGGTGTTTAAAGAGAACTTGAAATTATCACCAAGCTGCGCAGTAGTCCTTTTTGTGACAAGTAAAAATGCCACTTGCATTACGGGAGGTGTCCATACAAGCTATGAATACGTTACTGAAGACCATGTTCCTAGTGTTGCATTTACTATAAATGGGGTGTACTCTATTACAGATTTCGAATCTATAAGTTTTATTACATGTTCTATTGCTAGCCAAGGTTCGCTGTCGTGGAAGAGCTTGGTCACAGTTTTTGATGAGTACATTTGGATTTGTCTAGGACTTTCTAGTTTAGCTACTCTGATAGCAGTAAATATTTTAACGCGGCAGTATAGAAGCAAATCAACGAAAATTGAAGTTGCCATGTTCACGTTAAAGATTTTTATAGAGCAGGGAACCAGGATATGTGAATGTGTTAGGAAAAGTATTCGGAAAAGTAAAACCTATACCGGTTTGCGTACATGTGTATGTGCTTGGGTACTTATGGGAATTGTTTTGAGCAATGGGTACCGGGGAGAAAATATAAGTCGCTTGATAGCTCCAGTTTATCCTGCACTTTTTGAGTCTTTTTCACAACTAACACAACACAAAGTTTTACTGTACGTTCCAAACTACATACAAAGTTTTGTTAATAATTTGCCTATAGAAATGATAGACCTGGTGTTTCGCAAACTTGAATTGGACAAGAGCTCGAACATGTACAGTTTGTCCAAAGCTAATCCCCAGTCTTTTGCTATGTTGAAAAAAAGTGCATACTTACCTGAGATTTTATGGCATACGGGATTTATATATGATACAAAAACAACCCGTATAGCAAACAAGATATTAAAGTTTTGGGGTCAGATTTATTGTCCAGCTAACATCACTGAAACTATGCAAATGTCAAAACCGGACTATTTTTATCGTAAAATACAAAAGTGTAAAGCTATGCGAGCTTTTATTGGTAGAAAGGCTGATATTGCAGTGATGGCACCACGCCTTAAACTTTTTCTTGCAAAAGATCAAAACAGTGCTACAGAAAATTGGAGGTTTGTTTCGAGCAACAGAGAAATCTTAATTTCCAGAACATCCGGAGTTTCCCCAAAAGGAATACCGTGGTCTTCAAGTCTAGCAATGAAGCGATTTCGAGCCTTAGATGCAACCGGAGTAGCTAATTTGCTATTCAAATGGAAACTCTGGATACTTACGCACAAAATTATTGGAGAGTTTGATAGGGATACAGCAGCCAGGAGAGTAAAGCCAGTGGCGGTAGCTGATAATGTGCGTGTTGTCTTTTTCCTTTTTCTGGCACTTCATGCTGTAAATATTCTGTTCTGGGTAATCACATGGCTAAGTGTGGCGTGTACAGAATATGCAAATAATATATATGGATGGTTAAAGTACACGTTATGTAGACTTTACGATTCCACTTGTGCATTTTTAAGATTGCCATATAGTTGTTGTTAAAAATGCAAAATAAGATCCTCATGAATATAATTCGATTTGATAATTATAAGATTTGTTTTATTGGTACTACTTAGTCCTATTCCATACAAATATTTTAATTAAAATATACACGAAGCACTACTACTGACGATCAAAAATTCCCTCCTAGCACATTTGAAATACATACTATATTTAAATTTATCAAAATAAATGTGTATGATTTAAAAATTGAATCGTTGTACTAACATCTTTGAAATGGACATTAAAGGAATGTTTAACACGAACTTTAAGGACAAAATATATTTTTAAGCTTTTAACTTCCACTGTGATCTGCAACAGGACAACTAGAGACACAAACATAAAAAAGTTCAGCATTATACGGAAAATCGCATTAAATTAAACATAAAAATTTGATCATAACCAAGCATTACCAACAGGATTGCCAAAATTTAAAAAAGGATTACTTAATTAGATATTTTAAACGGCTGACTTCTGTAAGTCTGTTGGTTTTTTTGGTAATCAATTTATAGACTTATTTCTTAACTGTATTTCTTTCTAATTTTGAATTTGGCTTATATTTATAACTACGAACAAAATAACTATTATCGATCACATTTTTATCAAATACTTTCATATACTCTTTCTTTATTATAAAAGATATAATACGAACTAGAAATAAGCGGCTATTTGAAATAATGGTTTAATTTAAATTTTATATCCAAAAATAGCTATTACGTATTAAAGCGTTCCCGTGCGGACATAATATTGCGAAGTCAAAACTAAAATTATTCGTAACATTGTACATACCTCTAAGGCCTCTCAGTATTCAGTTACACCTTTACAAAACGGCCTACAAAATTACTGAGTTGCTAAGTTAATATACATAATGGTAGTGTCATTACAGATAAAGGCTTTACAGCTAACCTACTACATGTACGGTTTCATGTACAGCTTCCCAATAGTCTGGACACAAGATTACACAAAATTGCGCTACATTACTTCAAAACGAACACTAGCTAAATTCATATTTTCTTTATTTTTAAGTTTGATCACCTGTTTTGCAGCAGTAATTGACATATTCATTCATTTTGTATTTGATTCCTTTGAAAACTACGGTATCGAAATTTTAGCATTGCACATAATTGCTGTAGCTCTTCTTAGTGCGGCAACATTTGTTATAGTATTGGTTTACTTAAATCCGGAATTTATACATGGTATCAATTTTCTTTTGGATATTGTTGGAACTCAGTGTCACAGTAAGAACACTTATTTTAACATTGTCTGTAGGGAAAAATTATAAGAAAACTCTAAATTAAAAAATGTAACTCTATTTGTGTTCACAGGTAAGCATTGCTCGTCATCGAAAAGTGTCAAAGACGTAGTACTTTTTAGTATGGGAACATTTATACCCATGGTTTCTCATACAATTTACTTTAGTTCGCTATATTTTTGCTTCGATCCGTTTTATTTTTTATTTTGTTTTCTACCATCTGACTACAGTAAAATTTATTTTTTGCTAAGATCAATTGCACCTTTGTGCGCGTACGAAGCAGGTCGTTGCCTTAATATCTGCACCATGATGTTTATAATTATGCTTGACACGTTTCAAAAGGCTGTTTGTATTATTTTAAATATTTTATATATAAAAAGAAACTCCGAAATTAATAGCCAACTGAAAAACTGTCTTGATATATATATAAGATTGTGTGTAGCTAGTACGTTCTTAACTAACCTGTTGAACGATTTATTATCTGTTGGTGTAAGTACGGGATTTTGGACACTTGTACTATGTGCTTGGATTGTAGTAAGAGCACATAGTGGGGTTCCAGTGTATATGTACTGGATGATCGTGTTTTTATTTTGTGTTGTTCTAGCAGCATTACTTTTAGTTATTATTTCAATAGCACAAGTAACAGAGCTTTGCATGACTTTAACCAAAAAGTTGTGTGTAAAGGCGAGCCAAAATTGTACTGTTGTCAGAGTTTATTCATCAAGAAAAAAAGCTCTTGAACTTAACAGAAAAGCAAAAGCTATTCAACATATTAGATTGTCTTACAAACCATTTTTGTTCATTGACAGACAATTTGTTGCGGATTTGGTACTAAATCTGTTCTGCAGGATATTAGATGCTGTGCTAATGTTTAAAATTTAATATAGGTTTTCCTATTAGGCAAACATAATTTTCTGAACATTGTGTTATTAAAACAAACCACATAATATTTAATGATTTTTTGACAAAGCAAACATCGCTACTAAGTATGAATATATTCTTAGAATTTATTGATTCAATACCAATTCCTAAAATATCTTTTACTGTATACCTAGATTTAAATGCTCCGAATTTTAACTAATAGTTAGGTTATAAAATACTGTATAGAAAAACCAAATCAAAATTGAGACGGATTGTATAATATCAATTCTATATTGATCTATAGCGGATTCGACATTCAAAAATGCAACCTGTGTAGTATACAATGTACTCGTAAATTCGTAAGTATTATCCTATAAGCATTATACATTATGGCCATTTTACAATAAAGCATCTTAAGATATGAACTTGTAAATGATTATTAAAGACTTTAATATGTTCCTGCTGAAACTGGATAATATATGTTTACAACCTTGGAGTAATGGATCTACTATGAAACAAATTTTAATCAAGTAAATGGTGATAAATAACAAATAAAATTGGGTACGTTTGACCCAGGTTACAAGAAGTTATAAATAGGCATATATATTAAGGTTGTAAATTTATTTTTTGTTTTCTTCACATAATAAAACTACAAGCGCTGCTTAGTTGCTCCGATGGTGTTATGTGCGTATCTGCTCGAAGTTATTTTATGTGTTAGAGTAGCTACCTATTTGCTCTAACTACTTTCACTAATTAATTTTTCGTAAACCTATGGCTGAATCGATTATATTAACATCCTGCTGTTGGTACGTTGTGCCCAAAAGAGAGCAGAGAGAGTCTTTCTAGTTTTTATAGTCGTACGTATGTCAAACGTAGCGCACAAAATGTGGTATAAAATTTTATTGCATTTAAAGCTAATACATACATTCTTAACTAACGTTGGTTGCAATGCAGTTTTATTTCAAAGTGACAAAATTCCGAACAACGTGGTGACAAGAATAAACATGTTCTCAAATTGCATGCTGCATCTAATTA
The DNA here is from genome assembly GCA_029691765.1 of Entomobrya proxima. Classification (NCBI taxonomy): domain Eukaryota; kingdom Metazoa; phylum Arthropoda; class Collembola; order Entomobryomorpha; family Entomobryidae; genus Entomobrya; species Entomobrya proxima. The sequence continues at coordinate 48,363,036 of CM056168.1, read as the reverse complement.
ATTTCAAAGGCGCAACATTTAACGGAAGTTTGCTATGGCAACCTATTGTTCTGACTAGATACTTTGCTCCCAAAAATTCTCTCTTTGTCTTGTGTCCTATAGAACTTCACAAGACAAACTACAGTAACTACAATTACACCCACTACTTGGTTTCTATGATGAAAACACTGAAAATCGGCAACAAAAATTCGCTGTGTCAAGCGGATGTATATGTATATCCACCAACTATAAAGGAAAATAAAAATTTGTACTTATCGAGCCGCGGTATTTCAGAACTGAAAACTCCATATAAAGCTTATGGTGAAATTACATGGAGAAGTCATGCATGGAGGTTAGGCTATCTGGACACATTTAGAAAATATTTTGTTCTCGTACATAATTTTCCGTCCCTAAGCACCAAATTATTTAAATATATTGATACATGGGCATCTGCGGCGTGGGACATTCCTGACTCTCGTACGGTCGGATTCTCTACTTATGTTTGGGGAACACATTCAGCCCTGCAAACGAGTTACGCAACTTGCCATTTATGCAACCCGTGTAATCCATATCGACTATATAAAGTTAACGAAACTTTGCAATCTGCTTTGGGTCTACCCACGCTTTACAAAATGACGCAGCAGCAAAATCATCCGGTACCGTATGTGTATGTCAGCGTTCATAATGAAATTGTTCAAAGCTTACACGAATATAAAATTTACAGTTCCCAAAAAGCTGTGTTATCCCAACTGATACATCCAAATATACTAGAAAACGTTCAGGGTATTTACATGTTTTTAGACACACATTTATTATATGCAATTATAGGAGTGAATACATCTATTAACATTTCGTACGAAATTGGCGAGCCCCACTACAAATATGTGAACCTAAACGTTGGACTATGTTCCAACAATCCAGTATCGTACGGTCCACATTTGCGTCCAGGATTTTACAGAAGAACGTCGCCTTATATTTCAAACTTTCCACATCCCGGTATGGCATTTAACGTAAACCGATTGCGTTTTGTTTCTTGTCATTTAGAGGAGCTATCATGGACTATTAGACTTACGGAACTGGTTTCTCCATTTGATGTTATTATCTGGTGTCTACTTGCTACTACTGCAGTAATAGTGTCGTGGACACTAAAGTTTACCGTAAAAAGTGCACGAGGATTTCTTAAAAACTGCTTTGATTTATACTCCGGATTTTTGGATCAGTCGAGCTCAGTGTTTCATTTTTCGACCATTAAGAAAACCTCGTGTTTGCGATATCTACTTGGATCAATCCCTTTTTTGCAAATTCTGCTTAGTAATTTGTACAAAGGCGAAAATATCACAAGATTGAGTGTCAGACCACCACCCACTCAATTTGACGATTTTGATACTTTAGTGAAATATGGCTTTAATGTTTATACGCTTCCTGTGAAAGTTCCAGTTTCTGACTTTGTCAGGATGCATTTAAGCAATTATACAAATTATACTAAAGAAAGTGAGCACGAAGCGTTTCCGATAATCTCACAATTTTGGTATTGGATTATGCTGCGATCACCGGTGTTGAACAGATTGAATGCTTTGTACGACAAATTGTCAAACGAAACTGTGTACTACCTAAATAATACTAAAATGTTTCCTGAATGGCAACAACGCTTTTTCAACAGAAAACAACTTGTCAACAAATACATGGAAAAGTGTAACAAAACAGCTGTCATTTTTGAAGAAAGCAGAGCAATAGTGGATTTTAGTGCTTTGGCTTTAGACAACAAACCAGTGTTTCTGGGGAAGAATATAATTTATCAAATTTACAACGGGTATCACTTATATGGCATGTTTCCAGATCAAATGATTCAACGTATGCAAGTCATTGCACAGACTGGAATACCAATTTGGTGGAAGCAGTTTGTAGATAATACACTTATATTGATTACCAACACAAGGCATAAGTACTTAAAAACAAGTGCTCGTGCAGATGTCACTAAATCAAATACAGGAGTTTATATGTTTTGTTTCATAGCTGCATCAGGTCTTGTAATCTCCAGCTTTGTATTTGTTTGTGAAGGATTCGACTTCATAACCGTTGGTTGTTTACAAAGGAGTAAAGCTGTTTGTTTTATTTTGCAAGCCACATATAGACACTTAAATTATCTACTACAAAAGCTCAAGACATCTAATTTGATAATGGATTTACATTAAAGCTTACTATTACCGTAGTAAATTAATCAGCTGAATTGAATTTGTTCACCACTTTCTCCACACTTTGGGTATTCATTTTATGTATATGATACATAAATATTGCTTTCTCTTTATGTAACTGTGCTTCAGGAGATTCAAATCAGAATTTCGCAAGTTCTGAGTTTTACTTTCTTGTCCAGTATCATAAAAAGTGGTGCAAAAATATAAGTACACAATAATATTTTCAGGCAGGATGTATGAAGTTCTATAATAACACACAAAAATGTTTGATAATAAGATTTTTGTTGTTTATGAAATATTAAGTCGTATATTGTATAAAAACTCCAAAAAGCTGTAAAGAAAATTATTTGACATGCCGCATTTAGTTTCTTTTAAAAAAATACGTACAAACGCATGTAACTGGATTTTACTCGAAAAAACATTTACTCATTTTTGTGCAATACCAATATGCAATCAATTTGGAACTAATATATTAGAGATACTTGCTATTCATTGCAGAGTTGCTCGTCATTTTACTATAATATCAAGATTACTGAAGTGTGTTTTTATAATTACAATATAACTACATTTTACTCATTATAACTGTGCAAATTCGTACACACAGATGCAAAGTATTATTTGATATTAATTAACAAAATAATGCATCACTGCATGCTAACATACTTTTGCATTTTTATGCAATTATATCATCAAGTGATGCATGCTATTGTTTGTTTTAACATTAAAGATTGTATGCACTTTTTACGTAAGATGCAAGCTATAGAACGTACTAGATGCAAACGTTTTTATTAAAACGTCCTTGAACAACTATTACGTGAGATTTCACAATAATGAACACAAGACCAACCTGTTAAGCACTGACTGACTGTCAGTGACGTGAGGAGTGAATCGATAGGTAAATTCCTTTGATGCATCACAGTCGAGCTCGAGCCTGCTATTATATACGTTCACATTTTCAGCTGTTTGCTGAAACCATAACATTTTGCTTTGGGAATTGTGTAATATTTACATCATTCAGTGCTCAATTTTTTGCTAAATATTTAAATTGTTAGGAAAGCAAATTTCAAACATTAAAAATGGAGGAAGAAAATGAATTTGTAAACGCTGTGTTTAGTAATGACATGGTAAGAAATACTTAATTGGTACTACATTCAATTTTGCTAATGGGAATTTTTAAGTATTATTTGATCCCTTCTAGCTCCGAGAGCGGATCTTGGATTTTGCCATTCATTTAACAATTGACATAATTTGTCGCAAAACGCTCTGCTCCATTCGACGTGTGCAAAAGTCTTGGAAATCGTCAATTTCGGATGCTATGCGCAAAAATAAAGAGCCATTATACAAAGTGGTCTTAGACGGAAACAATTCCATTACTGGAACTCCTCATGTGCAAAGCCATGGAAAGATTTTGGACGAGTTTCTAAATTTCATTCTCAACCGTAATGAAACATTCTGCTTGTGCATCAAGCCAGAATTCTTTCGTCTGGAAAATCATCAAAGTCTTTTGGCAATTTTGCGTCAGGCTGGTGAAAAACTCGTGGAAATTGATATGCTAGTACCTGTGGTGGGTGGATCTCTACCTTGTGTCTTTTCCAATTTGAATCTCCCTAATTTCCAAAAACTTAGCATTCAGTTAACAGACAAAAATCTGGAAAACTTGGAACGAGAGAGTGCAGTTTTTCAACATCCCACTAACATCATTTTACTGCTTCAGTCCCTTCTTAATAGAAACGAATCTTTGAAAACTCTAACAATTCAGCATGATCGAAATATGCTTCCTGGAATCCAATACATTTCCCTGCCAACCACAGTCACCAAACTATATTTAGATGGCTTGTTGACTGACCAAGAAATGGAGATTTTTGTGCAAAACAAGCTACCAAATCTGAGCTCCCTCAGTTTTTTTGTTCCCAACAGATTATTGCCGCTTGAACTAATTTCCCAAATTTTAAACAATTATCGAGCAACTTTGAAGCACCTCTATATGAAAACTCAAACAATTTGCAGGCCTCCAATCCTAACAAACCAAGTCAACTTTCCGGTTATGGAAAAACTAGAAAGTTTGAATTTGATTTCTATGCACACGGAAATAGACCCCAGAATCCATGGTTGGCTTTACCAATGCTTCCCAAAATTAAAAACCCTAAAATGTGCTTTGCAAACTCAAGAAATATTCCAGCCTTGGATTGACAATTCTAAGTTGAGCTCAGTAACAAGCTTAACCCTGCAAATTATTGATTACACGGAATTGTTTGCTTCTCGACGTTCTTCCGTACTTCCTAGTGTGCAAATATTGCAAGGTATAAAGCAATCTATGCCAAACGTGTGTAATCTGCAGCTTATAATTGAAGCCGGTGATGCACTTGGATTGAGAGATTTGCTCGGAGAAATGATTCATATTAGATCCCTGAGACTTTCCCTACGCGGTGAAAAATCCGTTCCAAACTCAGATCTGTGGGATTCTCTGTTAACTGGAATACCTATTGAAATTGTAACGGGGCTAAGGGCTAACCCTGGATATTGGGAAAATTTTGAGGTTAAGGAGGATAACACGCCATCCATAAGATTGCTGAAATGTAAGAATTAACAAAGTACATATAACATATTTGCATAGTCCGAGCTTGAGCTGATCTGAAATTGTGTGTGTGTTTGTTTTCAGGGCTTTCAGTGCTTTCCCTGGAGACATCAGCAACCGTTCCTGAACCATTACCAAATAATGGGGAATCAGGGGATCTAATTTCTCATCTTTCATTCAAGTTTGCATTGAATAAAATGACTAATTTGAGAATCTTGAGTTTAGTAGGGAGATTCAAAGTAAAATACCAAAATCAAAAGCATTTAATATAGAACATTATTATATGGCTTTTATTTTTGGTTAATTTAATTTGTTTGTTGTTTCAGACTTCAGATGATGTGATACGTGCTTGGAGGGATCAGGGGCGTAGAATTATTTGTGCTTAAGACTTTGAATGGATGACACTAAATATTTAAATGTTTACAGTGATTGGATTATCCAAGTGTCGTTGGAGCAGTTTTTAAATCTACAATTTTGCAGTTTAGCCCTCTTAACTAGACATTACGCAACACAGATTATGATACGAATTAACGGCCTGTTAATAACTTCAAATATAAGCTTGCTTTAATTTAGAATTATCGAACTATTAATAGAAAAGTAACTGTATAGTTTACAACGGCACTAAAATAATTAATTTTTGTACATTTCTCAAATTCCGTTAGCGCATAATAAAAGGATATGGGTTTCTTTGACTTTATCATCCTAACCAAATATGGTACATTTTTTGTAAATCCACGTTTTGCAAAGAAATTCCAACGTAACAATAATTCCCGACTTTGCGCATTAATGCGTATTACCAAGGGAAACGTAAACGCCGCAAAGAAATAGCCCGCAAGCAATGTTGCCACTAGTAATAAATACAAGCTGAGGTTAAGCATACACCAACCCTGAATAATGATGTAGTTGCCAACAACAAAAATTATCATTCCAAGTCCAAGAAAACAGCCTGCTACTAAACGTACGAAAAACATTCCAATCATGTTCAAACATTGAAGCTGGTCATACAAAGCTATCACCGTTTTCGTAAACGGCATGTTTATCAAAATATTTAAGGATTTCATGTAAATGTTGCAAATAGTAATGACGAGAACAACAATTGTGGAAAATAATCGACTTGCTTCTAGAGAAGCGCATTCTCCTAAACAAAAACATATGAAACGTATAAAATGCTTCCAAATAGGGTTAGTTTGATGCCAATTATGTGGACTGTGGTGTGTTACAACATAATAAACGGGATCTAAGTTTAGTAGTTCCATCATTAGTGGTATAAGAGCAGAACCAACAATAAAAGTAAGGGTGATTCCAAATGCTATTAGTCCATTTACGTCCCCGGTTCGAAATTGAAGTTTGTTAAGTTTTACAACTGAAAAATTATTGTTTATTGATTAACTAAATTATTTATTTGTACTCCAAAAATATATGTTATTGCGTACCTTGTTTGTTAAAGCAGGTCCATCCAGTCCGTCGGCAGTGTAAGCATAACCTTTTTTCGTACATGAAAAGCCCATTGGCATACTGAGTCATAAAATGTTTTTGGATTAAAAATATTCCCAAAAGTAAGAAAAGCAAGGAAAACAGCAGAACAATAATTGCATAAAGCAAAATGCGCTTTAATTCAATTATTTGTGTAGCCTGGATGGTGTGCTGAAATATAAATCGTCCACAGATTAAACACTCAAGTAAAACTGCTAACAAAGCAAAGTATGCAGGAATCAGTTTTTTGCTTTGTTTTTCAATCACAAATACTTCTTGAGTGGAGTGGCCGTAAAATAAAGGTGGATAACGTAGGATTTTTCTGTAAACTTTTGAGATTAGTTCAAACGATACCCAAACAAGTTTGGACTCCATTTTAAAATAGCAACGGTGTAATGCTGATGATGTTCAAATACTCATAAACCACTTTCTCTTGGGACAATAACACATTGACGTTCAAAACTCATCAATTTGTAAATTGTTTACCATTACGATATCTCAAGGATTGTTATTAGTTTTTCGGGAAATTCAATGACACAGTCTGGTTTATTTCAACGCTTTCATTTACTAGTTATCGTGTTATAAAAGTTTAATGGTAACCTTTGGCTAAATTAAGCACGTGTCAAGCATCAAACCTAATCAAAAATTGGTATACAAGCAGACCAAAAATTGAATTCCTAATTAGGATAGAACTTAGTTTGAATATTTTGCATGATTGGCAATGAAAAGAAATTTTACTTAGCAAACGTAAGCCCGTTGGTTTTTGTTTTGAGCTTATCGTTTGCACACAATTATTTTAATATGCCACGTGTAGCATTTCTATTAATATTTTCATTTATTTTGTTTGTCTCATTTTACCATACTTTTATTTTTATACTTGACCAAGAAAGATCACCAGGGTTTAAGGTTAAAACTTAGAGACTTTAAAACGAAAACTTGTTCCTACACGCTCAAAAATAAATGCCAATAACCCTACTAAACATCCACTAAGAAATGTTGCAAAAACAACGCCAATATTTCCTACGATTGCAGGACGAAAAAACTCGGAGGCAAATGTATTGACATTTGATTGAAAACGTCTGCTACTTTGAATAACGTTTGTCCACCAATCAATTATGCCACTTTGAGGCATCCACTTAATTCTGTTAATTATAAATGGAGTTGTGAGACCCCTAATTTGAAATACGAAATGCTTGGGGAAATAAGTCTCTTTTCCAACATGCAAATTTGGTGTTCTAGCAATAAGGTCATTATCGAATAACTCTTTTATATGGAAGTACGGTAACACTATTGCTACTTTGTTACTACTAATGAGTTCCTTTATCAAAGCCAATCTTTCAAATTCCAGTATTGATCTCTTTAATAGTTCAAGGTGACCAGATATCATGAATTTAAAGATACCTTTGAAGCAGTTTGTTTTATTCATTATATTTTGTGTAAGGTTTACCACTCTTTGTTTTAGTGATGGGTGCAAAGTGGCTTTCTTATTAATTTTTTCTTCTATTGCGCTTTGAATAAACCCCGTCGTATATGATGTTCCATTCATTAGAGATACTGGACGCCGTTTTGAATCATAAACAGCAAATGAGTTGTTTTTCCAAAGGTGAACAATTTTGCACTGAAGATTTTGTGTAAAGGGAAATTGAATCCGCTCAATGCTCGAATACATCGTAAATTTGTCCGCTTCTAAATCTTCAAACACTTCATATCTGAGAAGCCCTCTTTTGTTAAGCATATGTAATATGTTGCTGCTCTTATAGGCGTTGCTAAACACTAACAATCCCAGCAATATTGATGTATATGCAATCTTACATGCTCTTGATAATAACTGCTTTGCAGCAAAAGAACTACCCTGTTCTAACAATGTTGTTAAAATTGCAAACAAAACGTTGAAGTGTTTCGCTTGTTGTTTTGCAAGGATTGGTAAAATTAATATGCAAACTAGAAAACAAATAAATGCAGCAATCCAAACCTTCACATCGTAAACGCTATAAATTTCTTTTATAGCCAGGCCATCTAGTCCACGGTATCCACGAGCTATAAATTTTAGTGAATATAATGTGTCCTTTGCTGCAAGTGCGTAAGCATGAGGTGTAAGGCCTGAATAGGAAATCTTGTCAACAGTAGCAGAACTCCTCCAACCAATTGCCTCGTATGTTTTATGCCCGTTTAGGCAATAGCGCTTAGCGTGCCGTATTTGGTATGTAAAGTTTCTAAGAATTGCTGATGTCCATATATGTGCATGCACCATATTGAACCGGGAAAGAATGTTGTTTGTGCCTGAAACGTCTTTCCAAATTGAAACGTTGGAACATTGCGCAAGATAGGTGTAGAAATCCTTTTGAATCTTATCTGCGCTTCTTTCACTGGATTCCCAGAACGTCATTTGACTTGGTTTTGCAAATGCAAGCTGTTCCAAATGCTTTATTGAAGATAAAACCTCCCCTGATATTTCAATTAGAGGGATGTCGTAGGTGGTGTATCTGGTATATTATGCAACATAAGATAGGCATAGCATAAGCAATATGTTTGAAATAATAGAAGCTTACCTTAAAACACAAGTAGGGCAAGCAGCCATAGATGAAATTACTTTACCAATTGTAATTTTCTTCTTTCTATCAAAAAGCTTTTCTATTGTTAATTGCCAATATATGTGTAGCAATGCCTCTGAAGGGCAAGCGAATCTTTGACATGAACGAAACAATTCATTCCGAAAAAACCATTCCCACAATATATCGTTTTCATTTTGTCTTTGCTTTACCTTTAAATCTTTCCATGTAATAATTAAAATAATTGTTGAAAGTGACGTAGGTAAAGTATTTTTTATGTTTTCCTCCGGCAATCTAGTGTGCTGAAAAATGGATAGATAATAGGATTTGCCAATTCTGTCAACGGGTAAGTGCTCTAAAGATTTAATAATCAGCACATGAGCAGTTGAGTACCACGGTTTTGATTTTGCAGAAAAACGGATTATATTAATGAGCAGGCATGTTGATACAATTGTTAAGTAGAAACTCGATGACGGACAGTGTCCAGTATTGTTCCGACGAACGACTGGTATAAAACTTCTAATAATGCTTGGGTAATCCTGTTGAGAGAAATCAATGTTGTGGTTGTTTTCAAAAACTATTAGACGTTTCTGTACTCCAAATGGGTTCACATAAGTGTTTAAGTTTTCAATTTTTTGGATTTCCATTGACATTGTTCAAAACTCATTAGTAGTGTATTACAATAAATTTTAATATGTCAGCTAAACAAATTGTCCTGGTCCCCTCAAGTGTTGCTTATATTAAAGAAAATAAACACTTTTTATAGAAAATACAATAAAGACGGTATTTGAGAATGCGTGTTAAAAACACGGTGTTTTTAAACACTGTTTGTTTAACCTTTTAGAAACACAAAGCCTTTCAAAAAGGGTGGCTTTACTTGATTAAGCATAGTACGATAAAATAAATACCCATTTCATTTGCATAAAGAATGCAGAAAACAAACAAGTGAACACTGAAAATATTTTCGCGCGCAAACAAAGAAGATGTCAGTTTGTCTTTTTTATAAATTAAAAAGAACCGTATACTATATACTTGGTTTTTACAATATTAAAAGGACATAATGGTGTAAAGGATGCTTTACTTATTAAACGACAAAACGATTTTTATAACCACACATGTAAACAAACTTCAATAACTTTAGTTAACTGCTTCTTTCTTTAGCACACAAATAATTAATAACCCTGAAAACCAAACTAAATTTGACACATCTACATTCAATTGAAGAAAGTATTTAAATAATCCTACAAAGGCCTACAAAAGACTTATATATAATCCAATCCATAGGTTGTAACTAAGAGTACAAAAGCATACCAGAATTATTACTGGCAGCGTTTAGCATCTTTATAGATATATTGCGCTATCTATTGTTTCCCTCATTTTACACTAAACTTCGTACTTGACCATGAACGACCACCAGAGTTTTCAAAACTATTTAAATAAACATACTACTTATATTTTCTCATTGCAAAGATGTTAAATTGTAATTATCCGTCTGTCTATACTTGTTCTATTAAATTTTCAATTGCATTATTGCATAGAATATCTTATAATGGGGAACAAAACGTTTGAAATTTAGTTATTCTTTAGTCCAATCAATTCAAGCTTGCAACAACGTTGGCTCAAAAAGCTTAAGTCTATAAAGAAACAAAATGACACGACATGAAAATACCGACATCATAAAAAGAAAGAAATACGCAATGTCGTTAAAACTATCAAACATTATGAGGTTTTAATAAAAAAAGCAATCTTTACATTTATAATATATAAGCATTTGAAAATATATTTAGTTATAGGGGTTATTAGACTATTTATAATACTATATTATAACTAATTGACGGTTTTTGGGAAAACGAAAAAGTTGTGCGTTTGTATGCTAACAGCATGTTAAAACGCGCTCGTGTTAACACCATGTTAAAACTCCGTCATAAGCACTGCTATTAAAAGATTTTCAATCATTATAAAACGTCTAGATTTAATAATCATGCAATCTTCAAGACAAATTTCTTGCCAATTGAACACGTGAACTACAGGTGAAATCTCTTCAAAATTGTATTAGGCAATAAGCTGTCATTCTAAACTGTTTAGCTAAATTGTAAAGCATTTTTAAACTAATTCTACACAGCGTAAGGTACTGTTATAGCTAATTTGTTTTAGTGTGTAACAATTTTGGTTGATTTTTCACCATTGGATAACTACGGATTATTTGTAAAAAATAGCCCTAATCAAAGGCTTTAAAAAACATATTAAGCTTCCGAATTCAACAAACGTTGCTTATATTCTGTTTTGTAACCAAAAGCCTTAAATTGCCTATTATGTTCAATACAAACAAACCAACATTCGATTTCTAAATATTGCTTGCTATAATGTGCCATGCTGTGATAAAGGCAAATAGCTAACAACGTAAGCACAACTAACTGTATATTAAATTACAAAAAACTGGAAATTTTAAAACCAGCCAATATTTAATAAACAGGACGATTTAAAATTATGTGTAGTTTTACCAGATAACCAGTATTTTTCTAATATGAGCTTGTGCTAATGTTACGTTAGGGAATTTCCTGTGAGCACTTACTGACCAGTTCACTACAGAAAAGCTTCAGTTCAAGGTACATGTTGTCCAGAAAAACATAAGCATTTCAAAATGTTAAGCGATAAATTCTTCGAGTTTCTTGAAACCAATTGTACAAAGGGACGACATTTCGGTGCCCAACCATACATTTGGAAGAAGGATGGTAAAAACCGCGGAGAAATTGTACTCTCATATTCACTGTTACAACGGTTCTATCTATTGACAGCTGCATTGTACATTGGTACACTTTTTGAAATTGTCCAATGTATCAGAACACCACTAAAAAGGGAAGCAGCTAAATCGTCATTTTATTACCTTTACGCCCTTCTGCTTTGCTGCCTATACACTACAATAGTATTTACACACTCTATTAGAAAAGGAAATTACGTTGCCAGATATATTACAGCATGGATTCAATTTCTGCAACAAATTCAAGGTTTGAAAAAATATGTGTTTTTCAATGTGCAAACTTAATTTTGAATTAAAATGTTTACAATTTTTTTAGAGACTTTTATGCCAAAATGGGATCGCAACAAGAGCCAGTACAACAAATATTTTGACTTTATTCTAGTAGCAAGCTCAAAAGTATTTCCAGCTTTAGGCTTTGTGATTGGTTGCCATTGTCTACTATTCCCGGAATGGAACGCGTATCCAACATCGTTAGCTATATTCAGAGATTCAATAATTTTTAGAATATGGTTTTCCTTGACTTATATCTATTTAGTTGTTGCCATTTACAAGTTTTTTCTGTTTATTCTTGCCTTTTTGTTGGTAACGTTTTGGTACATGTGGATTCTATTACCCGAATTTGTGCTTGGTAAAACAAACAGAAGCAAACTAACTTCAGTCAGTTTTCGTAGATTTAAAACTTTACAACGAAACTACAGACAACTTGAAATATTACACGCATGGTTTCTGGATATAATATCAGAGATGTTTATACCAACTATAGTAATCTTTACAAACCTGGTATTGTTTTGTAACTACTCGCTGTTTAAACATTGGAAGCAAATGGAAACTCTGAATACAGTTGTTTTGTCGTTGTGGTCTGCGGTGTGTACAATTGGCCTGTCATTGTTTTTGCAGTTGTGTGGTGCTCTCGGTAGAAAAGGTAATAAGGTAGTGTTGTCTTTTAAAACAAAAGACTGGAGTTGTAAACTGCTAAATAAGGAAATGCAAAAGTTTGCAAATGCTTGTAAACCCATAAATTATGGATACGGACGCATGTATGTTATCAAGCCTTCAAGTGTTCTAGCGTTTTTGAAAGGAGCTACTAGAAGTACATTCAGAACGTTATTAGCATTTTAAACCTTTGCAAATTTGTATTATATATATCCACATCAATTTCTCGTTTAAATGTTACTGTACATGATACAAAAAATTATTTCTAGTTTTGACATGATATTTACAAGATTGAAGAGTTTGGTAGAAAGGCGTAAATTTCATCATGTTTTCTAAGTATTTTTAGAAAGAATATATCAACCTTTAAACTATTTAATGTAAATGGCAATTTCAAAAAATTGTATTTCAAACTCATGAGAATAATTTAAACTAAAGATTAATAAGCAGGATAAAAGAAATTTTAGTTTTAATATTTAAACTCCATCGACAAAATTGCTAAAAAGTATTCATCTTAGAATATATATCCTTATTAAATGAAAGAAAATAAAAAAGAAGAACAATAGGTTTATAAGCCTTTAATTTCCTTTGGCTTGTTTTATATTATAATACTGTTCAAACTTCCTCTGATGGTCAGTAGTTCAGTTACTACTGTCTTCTGATGCACTAGGCAACCTGTTTCACGGGTAATCATCTTGGGCACCACTTAGAATCCTCAACCGTATGAAGGTATATCCACTGAAGGACTTCTAACAGAAAATAAAATTAAGCAAAATTCAAAATCCAGTTTAAGTTTTTAGTCTCTGTCATTCTTCATTGACGTACCTTGAACATCAGTATACATTCCAAGTTGTACTTTAAATAAGTAAATCTTATAAAATTTATTCCGGATTATACACAAATCAAATGTTATTGCTCCTTGTTTTATACTCACAATATCTAGCACATCCGGATCCAGCACTAACAATACCGGAAAGCATGTACTTGCCTCTCTCAAATTTATAGATTAGTGGTCCTCCCGAATCGCCCTGCAGTTTCAATACAAGACTTACTAGTAATCTGTAATTTGTCTGCATAACCCAATAAACTTTTAAAATTTATAAATCAATTCTACTTGACACGCATCCTTTCGACCTTGCAGATAACCAGCACATAAATGTCTTATCTGCGGATTCTGACGTTTGCCACACCTGTCATGACTCATAAATGGAACGTCAAGCTTTTGTGGAATTCTAGATGCACCTGGAGCACGCTCATGGTTAAGTCCCCATCCAGCAACCGTCATAAATGTTTCATATTCGATAAACTCGAAATATTCATTTAGATGGGGTAAGCAAATAGGAGCGGCTTTTTTATTGTGTTTCAATTTTAGAGGAGTTTTCAGTTTGAGAAGAGCCACATCATAGTCAAAGCTATAATGTTTAAATTGTAAAGTTATATAGCATCATAAGAAATAGGGAGTAAATAAATTTTGAAAGACACTACTAACTTATGAAACTCAGTGTGGATAATAATTTCTTCGATATCTAATCTCAGTGAGTTTTCTGAGTCGTCCGTTGCATTAGGGAAATTCCAGCCTGGAATGTTTTGAAATTTTTCATCGTTTCTGTACAAACAGCAATTGAAACATTCACAAATCGATTGTAATTTTTAAAACATCCTACTGTTCTAAAGTTTAGCAAATAGCATAATATGTTTTACGGGTCATCGCTGGGGTTACGCATCCACCTGTCCATTATGTGGTGATGCATAAGCACTTGAATTTCATGTGGTTTTAGATTTTTCTTGGCAAAACAGTGAGCCTTTATAATTAAAATATTTTAACAAACTTGTAACTTTCATTCATTTTGCCTTAGTATCGTATTTACTTTTTTATACCTACAGCGCTAACAATGTATCTGTCATTTATCAAACTTCCAGCACACCAAGGAGTACGCTTGAATTTCTCTCGATTAAATACAATGCTGGCAATCCAAGGAAATTCGTACTTAAAAGCGTTTTCACCCCCAACAACTCTACCGACGTCGTTCCGTTTCCCACATTCTTAGAAGTATTTATTGGTTTATTTGGAAATTCAGTTTATTTAGCTTCAATAATTCCGGAGATGTACTTACTGCAATCTCTTTCCATTTTATACCCTTTAAATGTTTTGCTATGAACTATTTCCGTTGCTGAATATAGAAAAGAAACAATATAATAATACACATCTTTACATAGGTATATCAAAAGATTTCAAAATAAGATTCTTACTTACGTGTTCCAATGTTTTTAAGACCAGGTGGTAACTCTTCCAGACAAAACACCAAACAGAATCTGTTTCCAACTTTGCCCTGTAAACTAAAATATACATCCGTTCCTTTATTTCTGGGATATCGAGGCTTTTTCTCAAATGTAAAGTTTCCACAGCCTGTCATAAAGCCAGTGGTGCCATCATAAATTCTAAACCATTCCTGGTCACATACTTTCCCAGGAGAGGAGGGAGCAATGGAAATCATACCACGACACACAATGGCAACCGTGCAACGGTTTTTCCTGGAGCCCTGCAATAAAAACTTGTATCGTTAGGTTGCATAAAAATTTACTATAATTTTAATTTATTTACCAAAAACTTGTACTCGCAGGGACGTTCTGTTATAGTGCTCAATGGAAAGAGAATATAGCCCTTTCTGTCAACAGAGTAAGCTCTACCACACTTTACTATGAAAAAATATAAAAAATCAACAAAACTTCTTTGTCTTCTGTGAAACCCGTCATTTTGTGAAGATTCTTACAAAAGTCAACCGGTAGCGAGGGTTTGGAATAAAAGGGATCGCCATGCTTTGGCAACTCCCTTTGTCTTTTGCCCCAGTCGATAGGAGTTCGTCCACCTATTTCAGGTTCGTCTACGGTAGCAATAATTTCATGAATTTCTTCATCTGTTCGTTCTGAATATACCTATACATTACAAGAGGGTTATTATTAAGAAAATATGTAACTTTCCAAAAAATTAGTATTCATCTTACCAAATTCTCAAAGTCGCACACTAATATAAGGCGAAAAATGATAACAGTTTTGAAATATTTGGCGTTCCACATTGCAGGAAGCAAAAGTTTCTTAGGTAAATGCCCACGACTTCAATGTTGTTTGGTTTTTCTAAGCTATAAATACATAGATACATAGCCGGCAAATTAGTGTTGGACGTCACTTCACGTCTGTCTATTTACGTAGGTAAATGCACTCAATAGACACGCAGTTTTGTTGTTTAATGACTATATGTAATGCAAACACGTGTAGAATAGCATCCGCTAAAACAATAGATTATTATCAACGCAATAAATATGCACACATGACATAACCATCCATAGCAACATAATACGTCTGACGAAGTTTGCATATAATTTCGGGAATAAAATGTAATGAATTTTTTTACTCTCTTGCTATTTGTCAAGAAGGTTCTGACGAGACGTGACATAAAACCTAAAAGCAAAATCTCGGGTTTCTAGTCGGAAGTCAGAAAAAGTTTTATCCATTTTTTTCTACACTCTGTAGAATCCGGTTTGTACTTCTCATCAGATAATCAGATGATGAAAAGTTTATGATTGATGATATACGATAAGTTACGCAAAGCTTACAAAAAACTGACTAAATGGTCGCTGAATCTATTTTAACTAATAATAATTGAAAACGTGATACTTTCAAGCAATTAGAAACAATATGCTAGGGTATAAAATGATATAGTGATTTTTAAGGTTGAATAAACAATTGACAAATTCTGAGAAACATTTTATAAATAGAACATTGTACCATTGAATATTTTCTGGGAAGACGTTTTTGGACAAAAATTCAAAAAATTGTTTGTGTTTGGTTGTAAAAGATATAAAAGGAGAGCGTTTTAAAAATAGTACTCAGTTTGTATTTCGTGTCAACTTTTAAAAAAATAATGGCCCCAGTTGAAAATCGCATATTAATATCATTATTCCTGTAATGCTAAATGGTAAATTTTTACTAAATATTATTTATTTCAAGCTAGCTTTTATTTTAGCTTTTTAAACTTCAAAAGTAAATCAGCGCATTATCCGGCTCCTGTTCCTGTCTTTCCTGCGTGGCAATAATTTGCACATCTCCCACCAGTCCTTCTTGTGGTGCCAATCCCGCAATTCCAATGGACAGTTCCCTAACATACGCACTAACAATGACAATACTAACTTTTCTCACCAGCAGCAAAAACCCGGTAGCCACTCCAGTACTGGCTCTTATACTTTCATACTCTGTCCAACTATTGCCCAGAAAACTGTACATGGTTAAAATGTAAAAGGCAAAGTCCAAAAAGATTAACAAAATGTTATAATTCCTCCAAAGTCGGGCTACATGCCAAGCTGTTAGCCGTCCCACTTTTGGATTGGTGGCACGCAATAAGTGATAGTTTAAAACCAATTCCACCGAAAAGCCCGATATAACTACGGCACCAGACCAGAAGACGATTTGAGGGTGGTTTAGGTTGCACGAGGATTCGCTATACGAGCCGTGACCAAGCAAACAGGTCATTAGTACTTCGAGCACAAGCCACATTTGCAAACCGACTAGGCCAATGTGCAATAAAGAATTTAGCTAAAAATCGAAGGAAATGATAAATCATTCTAAAACCGGAAGTTACTCTGAAAAATATATTCAATTTTTAACCCACCACGTCTACATAGCTGAAAAGACGAGCTTTGTAGCCGCACCTTTTTCGGTAAAACTCGTCGACAAATGGACCCGTGGGAGTAGCACTTGGGGGCACATCTATAACAGCTTGGTTTGTAACGGTTGAAGCCTCGCTTTCACTTTCGTCAGGTGGTGGTGGAGGTGGCAATGGAGTAGAGGGTTTGGCTAGGCTCTTGCGCTTTTCGGATAAGGGGGTGAAGGCAGGGGTGATTATAGAGGAAGCGGTTTTAAATAGAGAGTTAAACATAATGTATCTAAACGGAATTGCATGCAATCATGAATAAAAAATAAAAGATTTTAAATTTGCATGACTGTTTTATATAAATTTATTGAAAATAAATATTAATTGTTTGTTTATTTATAGTTTGAAAAATGTTGTCACGAAAACATGAAATTGGGATTCAACGAATTATTGCTAGTCATTAAATACCGTTAATATCTTTGTCAGATAAACGTTTGAAAATTTAACAGAAAATCGGTAACTAGCAAGTAGAGTTTAGAAGAGTGATTGGAAAATCCAGTCTAAAATGAAAGAAATGAACTCTCATAGAAATCTGAGACGTTCAAGGACAAAAGCATAACATGATTACAAAAACTGTATTATGCACCAAATCAGATATTTTTACCAATTTGCATGACATTCTTTCAAAATGTGGGCGTGGAGTAAGCAATTCAACCTAACAATCTTCAAGAATGTTTCATAGAACAATACTACGAGAAACCTAATTAAAACGCTAAACTGGTTTATCTTATCTCGAATATTCAAATAGCCACAAAATCTAACATTTTACTTATGTGGGATCCTTACACCGGAAATGGTTCTCTTTTATCGCTTCATGAAATGTTGGTCGTTTAAAACGTTTCTTGTCAAGAATCGAATCGAAGATTCTTTATAATTTGGTAGTCGGCCGGCCGTCCGGTCGGTGGCTAATCCGACTTCAACCAAATTTGGTAAACAGACACTAGAGAACCTCGGACAGAACACTATTATCGAGTTTCATGTCAAGAGGTCTAGGTCAACTCCAAAGGTCAGAGGTCACCAACGGTCCAACATTTTTACATAGAACCTATATCATGTGGCACATGATTTTAGGTGCATTTTTACCAGTATTATGATCCACAGCCTGTTTGTTAAAACTTGAAATTTTAGGCCCTTAATTGTCAATTATGCAAAATTAATGGACCTATGCCGTGCAACACAAGATTTAAGGGCCATTTTTGACCAGGATGTCCGTCTGTTAAAATTTGACTTTGTTTGCACCCTTCTTCGATTCTTAATTACTCCATTTGCTAATGATTTATTTCTTGTCATTTTCCGAGTTCCAACCTGGACTAGCCTCATTGTACTATGAAAAGGGAATAAAGAATTGTAAATCGTTATCAGTCCTTTAAGTCAGTTAGCCAAACTAACAGAAAAAAAAATCGGTCTTGGAACTATAAAGACATTTTTAGCAAAGCAACCGCTAGTTGACCCAGTCATTAAGTTGACATTTTTGGGGTTCCACTTTTGCGGGGTTTTCGGGTAAATACCGAGTTGTCCAAGGTGGGAACACTCACAATTACAAAATAGTAGGTTTGGCTTACAAAATTACAAAAGTAGACATGTAGCTTGTAACATTTTCAGTTCAAATCGTCTTGTTTTGTGACGAAAAAGAAATGACTTTTTTGGCGAGATTGATTTTTGGGTGGTTTTAACGCCGTTGCTTTTTGCAGGTTTTTTTGTACGATTGTCACAAAAAGTTGAGTGCATTTTGCTTTGCAGCTGAGTTGGGATTGGGAAGAGTGCTTTTGAATCTGTCGTCAGTCGTCAATTTTTTGGATTAACTTTTTCGGTTATTTTTTTGGGACAGAAAAGCGTTAAAGCCATGGCTAGTTATTTGGTGGAGGAGCCGGATTCTGATGGGAGTACTGAAGCAGAACTGAGTGATAGCAGGGAGGAGATGGAGGAGGATTCTGAGATTGTGGAGGGCGCTGAGGAGGAGACGGAGGAGGAGGCTGTGGTTGAGGAGGAGAACGAAGAAGACGCTGAGGAGGAGGCGGAGGTGATCCCGGGTGCTGCTGGAGGCGCTAGAGCGGGTGGAAAGAAAGCGAGACTTTCCAGAAGGAAGAAGAAGGTACCCGAGGAGAAGAAGAAAGCGGGTAACAGGTTTGCGGTGAGTTTTTAAGGTTTTTGAAGGTGATTTGGTGGTTATTTTGAGGTGGTTTTATGATTGAATGATTGGTTTGGTGATTAAAGCTGGATGACAAGTATGATGTGAGCGTGCTCCAGTTGGGGATTGAAGGGGTGATGGAGGGATTGGTCAAGTGTGCCAAGGTGGGACTGACTGGAATGACAGGTGAGGAGTTGGAGGGTTTTTGGAGGAATTTTGAAGAATTGTAGATTGACAAGTGGTTTAATTTTGTGTAGGTTCTTCAGAGTCCAAAAAGGAAAGAAATGCGAGGGTGAAGAAGATTCATGCCGTTGCACAGGCTGTGGTTGGAGCTAAACTGAAGATTGGATTAGTGGAGGACGTTGTCAACTCGGTTTTTGACAACTTGGACATGGAAACTGTGGCGGGGCAAGAGGAGGATGATGAGCAGTTTATGGCGTTGCTTGAGAGCTTTGAGGAGGTGAGGTTGACTAAATATTTAAATGTTAATTTAATGATTGGTTTTTTAATTGATTGATTGGTTGATTGATTACAGAGTTGCGTGGAGGAGATGAAGAAAAGGTGTAAGAAGAATGTGGGACCCAAGGAGATTGACAAGGACCAGCAGTACCAGAACTGTTTGGAGGTGTTGAACGAGTTTGTTGAACGTGAGTTTATTAATTAATTGATTTTCTTAAAGTTTTAGTCGGGTTTTTAATGAAAGTTGTGTTTTTAGGTAAGAAAGGTACTGCTGAACCAAGTGGTCCAACGGCAGGAACCTCGTCAAAAGCTGGTCCGAAACAGAAGGCCACGATTCCGATTGTGGAAGGAAGTTTCTCTGAAGGATTGGAAGCTCTGGATGAGTTCATTCCAACTTGCGATCCTGTGACCAAACGGATTTTTACAGAGCCCATTGTTAATACTGTTTGTGGTCATGTGTACGAGTATAGGGCTATTTTGGGGCTAATTGGGACTGGCAAAAGCAGGTTTGTGGTTTATGTGTAACTGGCGACGATTGGGTAGTTATTTAATTAAGATTTAAATGAAAGTTAGATTGCTAATGAGTATTTTTGTGGTAATTTTTTAAGGTGTCCTTATGTAGGATGTACGAACACCAAACCAGTGGGCTTTTCCGATTTGAAAAAGGATGCAGAGTTGGAAAGGAAGATCTTTGATAAGATTCGGAGGGATGAATTGGATTAAAGTTGAAGAAAACTCAGTTATATGAAGATGTGGGTATCATTTTGTAAATTAACTAAATGTTTGTACTTGTACAAAGTTGAAATGAACGTTAATAGTTGTGTTGTTAGAGTTGGGTGGGTATTGTGAAAGTGGAATTAGTGGAAACCATTTCCAAATGTTTTTATGTACTTAATAATTAAGTTTCATACTTTGTAATATTTCACTGAGTGTTATACTAATCTTAATAAGTTTATGTTATAACAGTTAATTAAAGTGTTTTTAAAACGATAGAGAAATATGTATAGTTTGGTGAGAAAATGGATGAAATAAAATGTAAAACATTACAATTTTGGTATTAGAAGCTACTTAGCTTTCGTTGTTTTGTATGGTGATATAAGTATCAAATCAATCAATACGCCATCATATAAAATCTTTGTCATTTATCTTTGGAGTTATTGTTTCATTACAGATTATCTGATTGAATATCTGCCGAAGTGTTGCTAGCTCATATGTTTACTGCAAATACCTATTGAACATTTACAAAGCAGAAGAAAAAAGTTGACATATCACGATAAGGAATGAGTTATGGGGATTTTGTACTCAATTTAGTTTTTGATATAAGTTATCATTTAAAATGGGCCATTGTCAAAGTTCCAGTTTAAGAAGATTTCAGAGTAAAGTTACTATATCCATTCAATTATGAATTAATCGCGAATATAACTCACTTGAGTTATACAAAAATTCATTACAAAACCAATACTATTGGTATTGGTCCAATAGACAGTTATAAAATGCAGTTTCATTCCACTCGTATTTGCTTTAAAGTCATAAAGATAAATAAACTGATATAGGTAGTTTTTAGGCAAATGATATGATTACCAATCGTAAAGATATTTCAAGTGTCAATCATTATGCTGCCCTCGCTCTGGAAATAAAGTCTTATCGTAAAGCTATTATCAATCAGCAATCGCTTTTAAACTGAAACCTATTTATCATCCGTGTATTGCTTGTTGTTTTGTGAATTTGAATGCATAATGTGATTGTGATTCGTTATTTAGATAGATTACATCCGGTGTGGTTTTTTGCAAAGATAAATACAAATAAACACTTACTATTCTGAGAATTAAACAAGATTTTGTGATTATCAAAACATTGAGTCACAAATTGTGATTGCGACCGTTAGTCTAGCAAAACGCTTCAGTTTGATATAACTACACAAAATGCATAGTCATCAAAAATAAACCTGTAAAAATGTCTCCTGTAGAAATATTTCTTATTTTCTGCGTGGCGTTTGCCGCATTGGCGCTACTTCTAATTGGCGTCAGCTTTATAATAAATCAGTGCAGTTCTTCAGCAATAAGCACTTCTGAACATGACATGGAGGAAAATGTGCCATTAAGTTTAATCACAAGTCCAAATAGGACCAACAATGAACCAATTCCATCCACCTCCCGTGTCACAAGTCCTACAATACCCCGTGTTGCATCTGCGCCTTCTGTGCAAGTTTACCCGGATCTAGGCGAATTGCCTATTTTTTGTGCAAATTGCAGAAAGCCAAGACCAAGAACCATGTCAGCTCATTCGCAAGTTTCCACAGACACTCAAATACTACCAGAGGAATTGCGTGCTATTCAAAACGCTATATTGAGAAACAAAGATCATAGAATTTCAATTGAAAACAATAATGGAGAAAACCAGATAGCCCCTACAGATCTAATTATTGGAGTTGATGCAAATTGTCTATTTTCCTCTGGCTACTGTGTAAATCCTCATGAGAAATGGGTAGAATTTTACCGAATTCAAACGGAACACTTTCCATGGCAAACTAATCAAGACGATCAGCTAGACGACATGGAATATGAAACAAGAAACTTTTTCTTTGCCTTGATGCTTTGGTATGACAAAATGGAAATTGCAAAGAAATTTCATATTTTCACTGGATCTCGAGCCAGCACTCAGGATAATAATAGATTGTGTAGAAAGGTGGCAAAATTGTTGGAACATTTTTGGCATTGCGAAATGATTTCTGTGGGAAATGATAATCGATTTCATGTGAGTCCAAAACAGGACGCGACGTCATTTGCGTTGAAAATCATTCCTGCTGAAGATCTATCGGTAGGGAATTTTGAAGACTTTTTTAATTTCATGTCGAAATATCACGAGATTCCGTTGACAAACTTTACTGGAACTCATAGCATAATGGTAAAATAATTTAGTATTAAAAAATACGCATACAAACAAAATCATATATTTAAAGTGTCATTAAATTGTTTTATCAGAATTCAGTTCCGGGAGTTGAGCAATCACGATATGGTTATGAGATCATGGATCACTATCAACAGTATATTGATAAGGTAAAACCAATATAAATACTTATTCAGTAGCGTTTATTGATGCATATTGAATTGCAAATATTTATTGATTATATATTATAAGCTGGTGTGATGTTTTCAATATATAGGTGCGCAATGTTAGGAAAAAGTGGAAAGAGCCTTGTCCAAAGTGCAGCTATGTTGACGATGAAAATGCGTCGTTAAGCTGATAACCGGTGGATTGGATATCTGCGTCATTTGAATTTTCATGCATTACGTATATACTATGTGTTGATATTAGTCATGCATGCAAAACTACGCATTAATATTACGGTAAACCGGAAATACTTCCGTCCTTCTCTATAAATTAAGAATTAATGTTAAATTTATATTAAACAATTTATTAGAGAAACTGTTATTAGATGTATGCTGCGGCCAATCGGTTTTGGTCAATACTTATGTAAGTCAACCTCCTAGTTTGCATTTACATAATGATTGTTTGAAATTCAGATATTTTGTAGGAACCTTAGAATAAGTTACTAACTATAAATTACTCCATTTTTGAACAATATTGCTGCGCTTGGTACAAAATGACTTCAAATTTACAACAAACGCTACAACATTGTGTTTTCTAAACTCATGGATAAATGTTAGTGTTTCTCTCAATAGCAATCTAAATAACGCTTGACTATTGTGTACAGTAAACAATATAGAAGAAAACTTCAGCTCCAGAAGGGCAACATTAAAAGCAAATGGCAAATGTTAGTCTAACTAAGTTGGACTGTCCAACCAATTAAATGCAAAATATCACCACAGCATTTCCATTCAATGATGCACTAGACGGTGGAGGATCTTCTTAAGGACTTTTTAATTTACGTTACTAAAATAAATGTTAATTTGGAATAAAGAATAAGCAGAAATATACCATTTCACAATTTCAATCGGTTTCACTTAAAGGGTTAGTATTTGTTATGGAGACATTTTTGGAATTGTGATATTTCGGAGCATATAAGATTTATTGAGCTACAATATTTTTTAACGCTTAGTACAACTAATAGTTAACAATATTAACATAAATTAAGATTCTTTGGTGCCTTTGTATCCAGTGCTGTAAAGTTTTCGTTCGGCGTATGCTAGAACCCCATATCCTGATTTTCCCGATCATGCTTCCACTTTAGTGGTGATACTTTTCCAAATAGTATTGAAACCTTGGGGTAAACTGTGTGGGTTTTGTAGATTGGACTACCCTGCCTTACATAAATCCCAAAAAGTTTAGATACCTCTTGCCAGTTGAATATTAGGAGCATGTTTTGATTTTGGTCAAAGTCTTAGAAAGTTATTTTTGTAAACAAATCGGTGTCTAGATCTTGCTCGCTGCTCCTAAACCTTGACTGCAGGTTGGTGCTTCCGGCTTAGTGCAGGCTTTGATGCCCAATTTCTGAGCTTTAATTTGACCTAGCGTTTCTGGACTAAAGTTGAGTTTGTTGGCTGCAGCACTAATTGAGGTGGAAGGCTCCTCGTCGAACAACTTTGAAGTCGTCTTCAAGGTTTCTAAGGGAGCCACGGTTGCAATACGTTCTTCAGAGAACTTATACCCTGATGTTTTTGTAGTTTGATATCCCCAAATTATTTTATGTATACCAGCCCGGCGCTTACCATCTTCTACAAAGCGTTTCATTGCTTTGATCTTTGACCTATTGGCAACATTTTCGAAGCGGGATATAGACAGTTTTACAAACGTTTCATTCTCCCGAAAATTCATGATGATGCGCTTATTTTAGAAACCCGAAAAATGCGTCATGTAATTGCCAAAGGATGAGCTATCTAACGATGCATTCATTTTTTTATCTCTTGCCTTCATTTGCATATTATCCCTATTTGCATATATGTCTCCATAGCAAATACTAACCCTTTATATACGTTTTGTAAGCTTTTATTCCAATTCTATAAACTTTCATATAAACAGTACACTATTAGTATTTTTGCAATTGAGTTTCAGCTGGGGCCGTTATTTAAAAGGAGAGTTAACATAATATACTAAACTTTCAAAACACTCTGCTTTTATACCGTTCTACAAGGAAACAAACATGTTTTTGGATTTTTGTCAAAACAGAAAATCCCAGAATATAATTGTACAATGAAACATTATTCTAATTGGAAAATGTTTCTAAGAATTTGCCACTTGTTTATTCAACGTTAAAATTTTATACCTATTTAGGTAAACTGATTGCCACGTTTTGATTTATTACTATACTCACCAGTCAATTAGTCGGGTTTTCGTTGTATGTAAAGGACCATGCAACTTAAGGGCAAGAATTTTTGGACTCACATTTTATTGCACATTCTGATAGAGCTTTTAATGCTATAAAATTCTGCTTCCGACACTATGGTCGAATTTGGTAACGTTTTGGGGATATGGATTTTGTAATTTATGTCTTGCAGCAACCCCCAGAAACATGATATTTTTAAAATTATTTTTTCACCAAGTGTTTCATGTTTATTTTTACTCTTGATACCTCATTTAATAGAGAATTGATTGGAAATATTTATAGTAAAAGTCCCATAATCAAATCTTCTTATATGCAGTAATGGCGACGAGTCAAAATTGAAAGTATAGTACAAAAATTCTTTCAACCAAATACGCATTTCTTATTCTCCTTTTGGATACGGTTTTGTAGTTTCATTTCCGATAGTTTGTAATATTAGACTTAATAACGCAGTATAAAACTGTTTGTTCTTGTCCCACTTTCTCTGCTGAAAGTTAAGTTTTTCATAGTCTTTAGTCGCAGAAAGTGTTAAAAAATCGGTTTCATCCAGCATTAATTTGGGATTTCCTTCAAATGCACCGCTAGTTAAAAACATCGTCAACGATAAATTTGGAAATGGGATTCTGTAAACATATGTAGGTTCAATATTGTTAATAACTGCACAAAAGACTTAAGACTTGTAAAAAAATTAGTACTATGAATTGATTACCTGTGTCTTGTTTCAAATTGTTTATGTAAAGCTATTAGCGAGTTGTACAATCATAACCGCGTTTGTTTTCTTTGGTTGCACATATTCCATAATAAATATGAACTTTAAAAGACTTATACTCATCACAAGCACTTGTACGGTGTGGCCAATTCAAAATGGAATTGTTCTTTGGTAAAGCTTGTGATTTATTTGATACCAGAATATTTGCATTTCATAATAGTAAAGAGAGAATAAGAAACTTAGCCTCTAATGTTAATGGCAAGATATTAGCCCCAGAATAACGATTTTCATTAATCCGGGGCTAATCAAGATAAGTAGCATTTGTGCGCGTGCATACTTGCATGAAAAACGCATGAATGATTCTTTCTCTATCTCCCTATGCTTGCTGCATGCTTTCTTCTTGCCATGTGCTTTTGCTTTTGCCGTTAGTTTTTTCAGCACGATTTTATTTTGCTTACTGCACAAACTTTTTGCTTTGCTTAATTTCTTAGCTTAATTATCAAAAGCTTAATTTTTCACCGATTTATTTTCACGTTCTCTTTAAAAACCAATGTCGTTTGAAATTTCTGGCTCGTGGAAACTCTAGTTCCAGCTGCTTAATTAAACTCGGTGGCAGCATGCATTCTCTGATAAGATTTAAAAAGTGAGCATTTAGAGTGTTAAGTGTTCCGAAGGCTGGAGCGGACTAAACTGTGAAGTAGCAATGGGAAAGTTTGCTGCTATTCTTGTTTTGGTTGGGCTTATCACCACCACAAGCGGTAAGTTTTTGAACAACTGCTTTCAAATTTTATTTGTTTGTTGATGATGATCATGATGTTTATTTTTTATTTTTTAGCGTATTGCCCACGCTCATCAACATGTAAAGCATGCTTGGCTGAAGGATGCTGGTTCTGTGGTGACGACAACTGGATGATCTGTGTTCCAGGAGAAGTCAACTGTCCAAACCCCAGCACCGCATCTTCTACGACGTTCGTGTCGCTTTCTCTGGGGCTCTTCTGGAGGTTTTTTGTTGGTGTGCTGCTGCTGCTTGGTTACATGCGCAATAAACAAAGTAAACTAATTACTTGTCATGGTATAATTTTCTGGCCTTTTGCTTTGAGATGGATGCTTCATGAGAGCAGCAACATTGGAAAAGTAGCGGTCACAGCAGCCGCAATCTCTTGCTAGAGCTGGACACTTCATTTGCATCATCAGAAAGATGCTCCGTTTTTGGAATGAGTTCATTTTTAGGTTTTACAACCTTTCTGCTTGATGTTTTAAAGACAGAAAAATTGATATTTCTAAAATCTGACATCTGACATGATATGTGTTCAGTTTTCCTACACCCTTGTATTTCGGTTTGAAAAAGATTCTGAGTAAAGCTTTACATAAAACAAAAAAGCTACATATATTCAATCTTATATATTATGCGCTATAAAAATAGAAATAATGAAGATGTAAAAAGACAGATATATAAGTCGATGCAAAGACAGATGCTTTGCTCGCTAATATTATTTCTGTCAATATTACAGTGACTACCATTCAAAAATGACATCATTCACAACCTACTTTTTACCCACGCCAAAATTAATTCACTAATGAGATCAAATTTCTCACAGACACAGGGCCGAAAATACATGGGTTGTAAAATTATTGTTGAAATAAAAGGAACATTAATTTTTCATCAAGAATGTAAACAAGACTTAACGAAATAGAGAGAAAGAAGCATTATTTATTCGTATACAAGTACCTTGCGTTTTTGTAGCGTTCTTCTCCAGTATATGAGCAGCTGCAACATGTTTTTTTGTGGTCGGTCGGTAGGATAGTACTCCTTGCAGAACTCACACTGGAAATGTTCGTTGAATTTGTGCCGTAAGAAAAGCTCATTCGTGGAAAAACGTTTCTTACAGCACCGACAATTAAACGGCTTATTCTTACACAAAGTAAGATGACGCGATTGATGATGACTGGAGCGTCTTACATGGAAGCAAACACTGGGGACACTTCTAAACTTTATCCATTTTGTGACAGTTGTTTTTTACAATCAGATTTTAATCAGATGCTAATATGTTTGCACAGAGAAAAGCCTAATAGCACGTACGAACAAAAAACATTTAAAAAGAAGTTCTTTAGTTTTCTGTCATGTTTTTCTCGATATTTCTTCCTATAGCCATTTTTAAAACAGTTGCTTTTTTCACCACAGAATTTTTGTTGCACAAAAGTTAGTGGTCGAAGCAATGAGTTAGAAATCTCAAACAAAAAATCTATTGTAAGTGCTTCAGCTAGCGCACAAGTTAGGTTGTTTCAGTTTATGAAATTCAAATAATCAGGAAAAGGACGCTTCAGTTATCTTTTATTGATTTTGACTCGCAATGAAACTCAGTATTTTCTTTATGGCATGCTTGCAGTTGCTTTGTGCATCTGCGTGTGACATAAGTGCAATGTGCACTACATGCATAAAAAATAGCTCGTACGCATATTTTGTCTTACCTGAACAAAGCAGTTGCAGTGAAAAGACCACCAACACCAACTAAAAAATTCTTTTGAAAGCATTACGAGGAAAGGAGTGCGTGGTTGCTGATAAGATTTGGCTGCCAGGCAGAGCAAAAATGGGATCTCGGGAAATGTAACCTATGTAAACACCAACGCTATTTCCGTTTCAACCTTTTTTCCTTCTCCCATTTCACCAACAATTGATTGGGCTGAACCGACAAAACTTGAGCAAGAAGGTACAAACAGTCAAGGCATGTATGATGAGACAGGAAAACCGGAGCCCATTTATGAGAAAAGGGAAAAATGACGTAGGTGTACATGGCAAATGTGAATGTTGCACTGAAACTATTCTGAAGATAAGTAGGATTTAAGATGACTTTTGGTGTACTGCTTGTGTTTTTGGTAATATTCAAATGAGATTTAAAAAGTGCGATTTACTAATTTGATTGCATTTAGAGCTCCACGAGATACAGCTTTGGAGGAATTGTACCTAGTAAGTGTCAAGTATAGTTTGTTACGCATTCTTTTGAATATATGTTTGTGAAAATACATGTTGTATAATTTCTCTAATTATTTAAATTAAAATTTACGGTTCTGATCACAAATTTTAAAAGAATTCGGTTTTGCTAATTAAAAGAGTGTTGCATTATGCAAGTGAGCTTTGCTAAGATGCTTTTATATAACTGGAAGTTTGCGTCATGAACTTGCGTCGCGTCGCGTCTCCTATATTCTGTGCGTGCTGAAAGAAAAGCATGTCCTCATGAAAACGTTTTAGCAATTCATTGTTAATATACTTTTAGATGAAATTCTCGTTATTACATAATATCTACCAAAACCATAATGGTTTTAACAAAGTGTTGGTTTTTCCTATTAACGCTGCTAAAGCTATCAGCCCTTTAAATTCATTATCCAGTAATCCAGTTATCAGTTAATCAAAGTATTTCCTTTTGTCAACATCAAACAAAAGTTTTTTCTAAAAGAAACTTTTTAGATTATCACTGATTAAATTCTGAAACGTTTTTGATGTAATCGTTGTAGTACTCTACAGTAGATTCCAAAGGAGTTGACGCACTGGCCCAATTAGAATTTTATAAAAACGAATGAAATTAGGTTTCAATCTTTGATTGCTAATAACTGGTTGTAATTGAGAAATATTTAATTTTAATACAGAAGGATTTGTGTGTCTGCCTGTGCGCAGGAACGTTTTCTCCAAAACGACTGCACCTCTTTTTTTAAACTTACTACAGAGTCGTCATTTGGCATGTATTTTATTAAATCACTGGACTCTATGAAAAGCTCCTTTGTTCCTTAATTTAATGAATCTAGTAGTGACCATATGGGTTCAAAGGTCAAATACCAAAACGCAAAAGAATTCGTTTATGAGCTAATTCTTAAAATCTAATTTGTTGAAAGGAAAAAATGAATATAAATATTTAAAGTTTAAATGAATGGCTTAAGTTTACGTTTAAAATTAACAATTAAAGTTAATTATCATGATGGCCAATACTATTTATCTCAATTTTTGCCATTTATTTTATGTAGTAAAAAGAAATTTTGTTCAGCAATTGGTACATTAGCTAACTGAGATTTTATTAGCATACAATATCGGTATGACATTTTTTCTCTGCATTATGTGAGTCTTGAACACAGTGATAAGATAGACTTAATAATATGCAAATTAAAAACGGTTTAACGGAAATTTAAGCATCTATCAAAGACAAAGTAGTTCTTTGACAATTGAAATATATTAACATTTTAATTCACGTGTCGTGTTCCTCTGTCTAATAAGAATGCTTTAACCTTCTCATTTGTCACACTTTGAAATTTTTAATTTGAGTTAAATTTTAAGCGTTGTTGCATAACGTTTAAATTAATTTTTTTATCAACCGTTACGACATGAGTGTTCTATGACAACTTTTTATTTGTTTGGATAAGTCTGAGCAAGCAGTGGCGTTTTCTTGCTGACGCCTTAGATTACCACGCACGAAATATTATTTGATAAGTTCAAACTTTAAAATTCATAGCCATGTGTAAAATTAAATATATGCCTAGAATTTATTTAAGTATATGTAAGTTTTTGTATAATCATTAGATTGAAAACAAATTTCATTATTTCATTGTTTGTCGTTTGAGTATAAATTAAATAGTTTCATTTGGTTTTAGACATACCTATACCTAGGAATACGGCAAGAAACTTAAAAGTAGTTAATTTAAGTAAAGCTTTGGCACCAAATAGTTCTTGGCCGTTTTAATTTGTAGCAACAATGCAAATTTTCGTAAAGACTCTCACAGGCAAGACCATTGTCCTCGAGGTGGAGCCCAACGCTACAATTGAAAACGTGAAAGGCATAATTCAAGACATGGAAGGCATTCCTTTAAATCAACAACGGGTTATATTTGGGGGTCAACAACTTGAAGATGGTCGGACATTGTCTGATTACAGCATTGAAAAAGAGTCCACCCTTAACTTGGTCTTGCGTTTGCAAGGTGGAATGTAGATCTTCTTTTGTCAAAACCCAGACAAGTAAAAATTTGTAATAAAAATCTCAATTTTGAGTGCATAGTGCACGTCTTAATTGTTGTCATCAAGCATTAAAGACGTTTTTTCCATGTAACTAAAACTTGTAAATTAAGAAAACCTTGCAACTTTAAAATAGTGGATTTATTTTGTTTAGTTTATTTTTACATCATTTACAATACATAAAATCAACACTTTCAAAACACAGAAGCTACAAAATATTTTTAATATCTGTTAAAAGTAGAAACTACATATATAACTGCACCATGCAAAGTCATTCTATTCTAAACATTTGTCATTTTTCATTTAAATAATTCAGTTTAGCCGTCGTCTCTTGTTAGAATCATGCCGCATCTCCTCCTCTTCCTCCGCCAATTCAAGTTCTCGTAATTCAACAAAATCTTCAAAAACTTCATCATTCCCCAGAATCATCTCTTTAAACTTCTGACACTCCTCGACCTTCTTGGTATTAGTCTGATGCTTCCTAAACAGTTTGTTCTTTGCCTCCGTTTTCATCTTCATCCAAAATTCACCCTCCTTCTTTCTCGCCAAACAGAACAGTTCCACCAAATAGTCCACTTGATAATATTTCAGTGGAATCCTTTCCTCCAAATCCATCCTTACTCCCTTTTCAATCTTCTTCTCCACTTCCTTCACCGACTTATCCAGGTACTCTGCCAGCATAAAAATTCCCACGGCAGTATCACAAGTGACATGGATATCCCCCGACATCAAAAAGTCATAAAATAACTCCACCTCCTCCTTCTTTAGCCCCGTTACCCCCTCCAAACTTTCAGGCAATAAATTTCTCACGTAATTTATTTCATCTCCTAAATTTTCCAAAAGCGACTCAAATCCTGTTCCAAGCATCTTCGCAATTTGAATCAACTTCCCCCAAGATTTGCTCTGTTCCCTGGAACCCACTTCATTTAACAAAACT
Organism: Entomobrya proxima; assembly: GCA_029691765.1. Taxonomy (NCBI): domain Eukaryota; kingdom Metazoa; phylum Arthropoda; class Collembola; order Entomobryomorpha; family Entomobryidae; genus Entomobrya; species Entomobrya proxima. The sequence continues at coordinate 48,331,368 of CM056168.1, read as the reverse complement.
GTCTTGTAGCATTTCTCCCTTAACTCACTCCACAACTGTCCATCCATCCTTCTGGCAAAGCTAATTGTCTGTAGAGCCATTTCCACACTTGACTCCGAGGATTGCCTTGCATGAATTGTGAAGGCAGCCACGTCCACCAAATTTTGGATGTCGTACTTGTGTCCAGCTTGTAACAGTTCCAAAACCAGGGTTTCGCAAGATTGGTAAATCCTGTCAGTGCCTCCATAGTAAATAAAATGGAGCATGGCTTGAATGACATCCTCAGACTCTGGCAACTTGATGGTACGCCTTTGGGCTTCACTCCAATTGCCTTGGAGCATGTCAGCGAATACCTGACTGGCTTCTACAAAAATAGCATGAATTAAATTTGATTCATATCCAAAATATTTAATTAAAAAGCTTACCAGCCAACTTGACCCTATGGCACTTGAACAATTTAGGATCCTTCTCGTTCTTCGGATTCCCACTGATAACCACCAAATCTGAAAAAGTTCCCTGTTCCAACAGTTGCTTCTGCAATTTCCAATTATCCCCTGGACCACTGTACAAGCTTCTTAGCACGTTTCTCAGTCCTTCAACCTCAATCTTGGAAGTAATCCATGTCAACGAGATGTACAACGGGTTAGCATCCTGTGCCAACCGATTATTTGGGAAGGTAACTTTAATTTTCGTCTCCCAACTGAAGTCCTCTTCATTCCAGACCAAAAAGCAAGGTTCCTCCATCCTCAGAAACTCGGTTCTACTTCCCAAGCCTTTGATTCGCAAGTTGACATTCTGAGGACCGCAGAGACGAGCTAACTGCACCAAACAGCCCTGTTCCTTCTGCTGACGACTTGCCTGCAACGGAATATTGGACACCATTTTAAGTTTAAGTTTCATTGTCCGCTGACCGTCATGATCTTGCTTGGATTCTTCCCGTTGGACAGGCTTATCACTGCTGCTGATAATCACTCTGTACTGACCTTTTCTACAAATTGGAATAAAAAATTCATGTAAAAATCAATCCGACATTTTAAATTAATTGACCACTTACCCGGGTTGTTCCTGAAGACTAAGCCCAACAATTTTCGGTTTCCGTGCTTGAGTCACCAACCGTTTTAAAGTGCTTCCAAAACGTGGCCAACCGTCATCCCCAAGACGACTTTCGTACTCAAAATCAATCGGTTCGGACAACATGGCCCTGCCAATCTCCGAAGGTTTCAGAAAGTCCTTTGAGTCCTCCTCTGCTCCATGGAACCGAACCAAGTTATCATTCCTGCGCCAAAATATTGTCCTCAAGGAAAACACGGCCATTTTGAATCCACCAACTGATTAACGAAAAGTTGTTGGTACTTCTGTAATTTAATCACTAATTATGAAAACTTCACAAAAGTTGGCAAAAAACGTCTGATTTTAAATGAATGGCTAATCCTTCGTTTTTATGTAATTAAACAGTCCAAAACTGGACCAGACCACATGTTCGACTTCGTTTGAAGAACGTTCGAAGAAGGATGAAATGAGAAGCTTTTTTTTGAAGTACAATCTCCTTGCAATTTGGGGCTGCTCCTGGCCCGCGCAGCGCCCTGTGAAGCTGTGGAGCTTGCCTGCACTTTACTCGGTTCGGGTTAGACTTTGGACCACAACCACACTTGGCACTTAGCTGCTATGCTGAAAATCATGGTCAATGGTCAACCTATGACGCTAACTACTAGGTAAAGTTAAAGAGGTCAGAATCGAGGTAATAAATACTAAGAAAATGCAATGGCAACTGTGAATGGTGGATATATTTGTTGAAGTCTGAAGTACTTTTATTACGTCATAATTTACTACGAATCAAAATCAATCAAAATCATTGTTACACATTTCCAAACCCAAAAGCTACAAAAATGTTGAAATCTGGTAAAAGATGAGGATTAACGAGAACTACATTCTAAAATGTACAATTAACATTTAAACATTTTTTAAATTATATGATTATTAGTTTAATCGTCTCCTCTTAATTTGCTCTGTCTCCTCCTCTTCCAATTCCAGTGCTGCCTTAAGGCTCCCAAACTCCTTAGAAGCTTCTGCACTTTCCTCAATCATTTCCTTAAACTTCTGACTTCCTTTAATCTTCTTAGGCTGCTTAGTCTGATACTCCCCTAATTTCTTCACCGCCTCCATTTTCAACTCATTCCAGACCTCTCCCTCCCTCTTCATCGCCAAACAGAATAGTTCCACCAAGTAGTCCACTTGATAACACTTTAGTGGCAAGTTCCCAAAAAACTTATTCTCCAGTTCCTCTTCCTTGACCTTCTTCTCAACCTCCTTCATGGACCATCCCAGATACTCCGCCAGCATAAACATGGCCACGGCAACATCCCAAGTGTAATAGCAAAGAGCAACTGGCGATAGTATCAGAAGGTCATAAAATAGCTCAACTTCCTCCTTTTTAATCCCCTTCACCCCATTCAAACTCCCAGGGAGTAACTTTCTAGTGTACTTTTCATTCTCAATGGAAAATAAATGATTTAAAAGTGAGCTGTATTCTGGTCCAAACTTTTTGGCCATTGCAACCAGCTCCATCCAAGCCTTGCTCCTTTTCCTTTCCCAGTTTTCACTTGCGCGGACCTCATAAAAGCAATGCTTCCGTAACTCCTTCCACAACGGACCCTCCACGTTTCTGGCGAAGAAGAATGTCTGCAGAGCCGTTTCCACCATAAGCCGTTCCCTCCCGTTGTCAGTAAGCAGCACAAAAGCTGCCACTTCCTCCAGATTTTTAATGTTGTACTTGTGACCAGCTTGGAGGAGTTCCAGCACCGATTCCTCACGAGATTTATAAATTCGATCGGCTCCTCCGTAATAGATAAAGTGAAGCATGGCTTCAATCGCGTCTTCTGACTCTGACAGTTTGATGGTACGATTTTGGGCTTCCTCCCAGCTTCCTTGCAGCATGTCGGCGAATACCTGACTGGCTTCTGCAAAAGCATCATCAGAAATTAAAATTGATTCCAATTCATTTCTACACCTTTCTAGTTAAAACGCTTACCAGCTAGCTTCACTCGGTGACACTGGAACATTTTCGGATTCGTCTTGTTCTTTGGATTAAGACTGACAACCTCCAAATCTGAGAAGGCTCCTTGTTCCAGCTTCTGCAATTTCCAGCCATCTCCTGGTCCACCGTACAAGCTTCTTAGCACATTTCTCACCCCATCATCCTCAAGGTCAGAAGTAATCCATGCCACTGTGGTTTTAAACATGTTATCATCGTCTGCCCTTCCACCAAATATGTCCAGCAGCTTATTCTTGAAGGTCACTTTGGTTTTCCCCTCCCAAGACAAGTCCTCCTCATTCCAGGATAACACGCAGGGGTCCTCCATCCAAGGAAAATACTCTGTGCTATTTCCCATGCTTTTGATTCGGATATTGACATTCTGGGGACCGCAGAGATGAGCTAGTTGGACCAAGCAGCCTTGTTTCCTCAGATGACGAGGTGCATCCAATTGAATATTGGACACCAGTTTAAGCTTCATTTTTAGTTGAATCAAGTGGTTGTCATCCTTGGATTCTTCTGGTTGGACGGGGGTGTCACTGATGAGGATCATTCTGTACTCATTTTTGCTGAAAATGGAAGACAATTGCGTTAATAATTAAATGCATGAATGTCAACAATTCCAATAAAAAATCCGGTAGAAACTTACCCCGCAATTGCCTCAATGTTGAGTCCAAGGCTGCGGGAATCCTGAACCCGAGTTACCAATCCTTTCAAAGTGGTTCCAAACCGTGGCCAAACGCCATCGCCATAGGTACTGTGGTAGTAAAAATCCATGGGTTCGGAAACAATGGCCCTGCCAATTTCCTCTGGTTTCAAATACCCTCCCCCAGTTCCTCCGACTCCTCCAAAAAAATAAACTATTTCAGTATCTTTGCCTTCTCTTAAGCGAAACTCGGGCATTTTGGTTGAAAGTCTATGTCAACTTAATGACTAGGTCAACTATTACAGACAATGGGAAATTCCCCCAAAAATAGACTAATAGCGGTTGCTTGTGATTCTAGTCCGAAGACCGAATTTCTTCTCTTTTCTGGATAACCTTGAGAGATTTTGGCTTTCTCTGTTTGGTTTGACACCTTCAAGAGGACTAATGACCATTTACAATTTTCATTCCCTTTTTATAGTACTTGTGGCTACTCTGGGTTCGAACTCGGAAAATTACAAAATGGCAAGAAACAAAGAAACGTTTCATGACGAAGTTTTCATGAAGCTACAAAAACGAACCATTTCCGGTTTCACAGAAAAACTACCCTTTTTGCACACAAAGAAAGACAAAGAAAAATGTGAGCACTTGACAAAGTCCAACTTCTGGATTGAACCTGACCTTTTTACCGGAAGTAGCCATCACAAAAACCAAATGATGTATTTATGAGTTAGAAATTTGTATAAAAAAGTTACCTAACTTTTGACAAGTTTTGACTGGACATGTTGAGCTTTCCAGGACTTGACTTGTCCAGTACGAAGATTTTGCTCAGGTTGGACTGCACTTGGCGAAGGCGAAAATATTTAGCTTCTGGCAATCATGGTCAATGATCAATTGACAAGATAATTAATTCAATGCACAGCTAATTAAAAGTCAAAATTTGGGGTTAAGCTGTATAATTAACAGAAAGTTATTTAATTTGTGGAGGGACGAAGGTCTTATTCGGGATTTGTTTTAAGTTTCTGCTGGATAACTCAGAAGATGGCTTGCAAAATACCGTTGTTCACCGTGAAAGATATCACCGAAGAGGAGGTGACCTTCGAGGCAGATGAGCGTGCACAGAAGTTTTTGAAACCTGAGGAGATTGGCCTGGCAGCTGTGTCAGAAGCCTTGGACTTTGATTACCAAGGCAGATGTACAGTTTGGCCAAGGTTTGGAAAGTCGGTGAAACGACTGGTGGCTCAGGAACCTCATGGTCTGGGGCTTTCCCTAAAGAAAACAATCTGAGTGAGTTAAAATAAATTAAAGTTTTAAAGGTTTATTTGAATTTCTGTTTAATTCTCTAATTCGTTTCGTAATGTTTTCAGCAACGTAAGATCCAGGTAAACCTTGAGACTGACATAGTTCGTAAAGTTCCCATTCGCTTGAGTAAGTACTCACAAATAACCAGTTTTTAGCAACCTTATCAAACACTTTGGAATTGTTTGGAATGAAATTTATTAATTCAGTTGCGCTTCCAGCAAATATGTTATTCCTGTTTATGAAACCGGTAAAATGATTGTCTAGTTGATTGTATTCGTTAATGAAAATAATATTTGTATAACAAGTAGCAAAGTGATACTTATATTGAAACGGTACAGAGTTATTAAAATTATTTAGTAGATAAGGCTCTTCAAGCGTTAGAACTGCTTTCACTATGGCAACAAATATTGCAGTTGAAAACCGTACTAAACAATGCTGCTGTTCAGATTTTCTGGTTACATAAATTAAATTATACAAACGATCGTGTGGTTCGTTTGCTGCTATTAACGAAGAACTAAATTTAAACATTGTAGATGTAAAGAGTATGGTGCCATAAAAACAGATAATTTGAAGTGGAGAATACATAGAGAAGAGTATAGTAAGTTCTTTAAATTTGTGGAAAATAAGGCTTTTAAAAATTATCTTGGCTCCAAATATTATTCAAAGTACAACTCACAGTTTACGGCCAGTTTAAATTCGCTATATAAAATATTGATTTGTATATTTGTATTGCTTGGAAACGTGCATTTAGATTAATTTAATAAATCCGGGAGCTGCAAAAACAGCAAGCACATTTATAAGTAATTGAATTTGTTGACAAAATCATACATTTTTATTATTAAAAACTTGTTTTTTCAGTGTGACATTTAAGTATTAACTTTGCAAAACACGTTTTATAACTCATATGGTTAATCATTTTTTAACAATGTAGGTAAATATTATGATAACTTCATTTATGTTTTATGCCTAAAAGTGCATGTTATATTTTGTACATTATTTGTAGTTCTAAAGTATTTAAAAAATCATTAAATTAAGTAAGCCCAATAGCTCGGTCGTTTTAGTTTGTAGTATAACTGCACTGGCTTTGCACTGTTTACCAGTCTTTGAAATAAAAGTAGCGCAAAGCAAAATGGAGAATACAATTGTCAATCTTGACTGTACCGAATTGTCCTGTTGTCCTCAAGTAATGGAGTATGTACACTAGCATTACAGTAATGCCATTACTTATGTCTTTCTGATACAGTATCGGATATGCGAATAAAGTTAAGAAAACCATGCAATTTTTAAAAATGGTAGATTTATTTTCTCCAAGTTATTGTTACATCATTGAATGATGATCATTCAGTATACAATTAACACTTTCAAAACTCACGAGCTAAAACATTTTACTAGAATCTACCTTAATACATAACTACCAAGAAAACAAAGCATTCTAAACAAAAATACATTACACCTTCCAAACATTTTTCGAATTTCATGAATTTAGTTGAGTCGTCTCCTCTTGTTAGATTCACCGCGTATCTGCTTTTCTTCCTTCTCTTGTAGTTCCAATGCTGCTGTAAAGCTGATAAAATCTTCAGCAACTTCAGCATTCCCCTCAATCATTTCCTTAAACTTCAAAGACGCCTCGATCTTCTTGGGCTGCTTAGTCTGATATTCGTTCAATTTCTTCATCGCCTCCGATTTCATCTTCATCCAGAACTCTCCTACCCTCTTTGTCGCCAAACAGTACAGATCCACCAAATAATCCACTTGATAACACCTCAGAGGCTTGTTCTCTTGCATATCATACCCTACCCCCTTTTCAATCGTCTTCTCCACTTCCTTCACCGACTTACCCAGGTACTCCGCCAGCATAAGTATTCCCACGGCAGTATCACAAGTGACATAGATATCCCCGGACACCAAAAAGTCATAAAATAACTCCGCCTCTTCCTTTTCAAGCCCCATTACCCCATCCAAACTACCAGGTAGCAACTTTCGAGTGAATTTTTTGTTCGTGCCAATGTTATCCAAAAGTGAGACAAATCCTTGTCCAAGTTTTTTAGCAATTTGAACCAACTTCATCCAAGCATTACTTTGTTTACGAGTACCTTTTTCATTTGACCAAACTGTCCTGTAGCATTTCTCCCTTAACTCAGTCCACAACTGTCCATCCACCTTTCTGGCAAAGAAAAATGTCTGCAGAGCCATTTCCACACTTGACTCCGAGGACTGCCTTCCATGAATTGTTAAAGCAGCCACGTCCACCAAATTTGGGATGTCGTACTTGTGTCCAGCTTGTAACAGTTCCAAAACCAGGGTTTCACAAGATTGGTAAATCCTGTCAGTGCCTCCATAATAAATAAAATGGAGCATGGCTTCAATGGCGTCCTCCGACTCTGGCAACTTTATGGTACGATTTTGGGCTTCCTCCCAATTGCCTTGGAGCATATCAGCAAACACAGGGCTAGCTTCTGCAAAAAATAACACAATCAATTAAATAGTTGGTTAAGAATCCAAAAAACCGATTAACTCGCTTACCAGCCAACTTAACCCTGTGGCACTTGAACAATCTCGGATTCTTCTCGTTCTTCGGATTATCGCTGATAACCACCAAATCTGAAAATGTTCCCTCTTCCAAAATCTGCTTTTGCATCTTCCAGTTATCCCCTGGACCACTGTACAAGCGTTGCAGCACACTTTTCACCCCGTCAGCTTCAATCTTGGAAGTAATCCAGGTCAGCGAGATGTACAACGGGTTAGCATCCTGTGCTAACTTCTCATTTGGGAAAGTAACTTGGATTTCCCTGTCCCAACTTAAGTCCTCTTCATTCCAGACTAAAAAGCAAGGCTCCACCATCCTCAGAAATTCGGTGCTACTTCCCAAACACTTGATTCGCAAGTTGACATTCTGAGGACCGCAGAGACGAGCTAACTGAACCAAACAGCCCTGTTCCTTCTGCTGACGACTTGCCTGCAACGGAATATTGGACACCATTTTAAGTTTAAGTTTCATTGTCCGCTGACCGTCATGAGTTTGCTTGGATTCTTCCTGTTGGACAGGGTTATCAATGCTGCAAATAATCACTCTGTATTGGTCTTTCCTACAAAATGGAATAAAAAATGCATGTAAAAATCAATCAATAATTTTTAATTAATTGACCACTTACCCGGGTTGTTCCTGAAGACTAAGCCCAACACTTTTGGGTTCCCTTGCTTGAGTCACTAATCGTTTTAAAGTGCTTCCAAAACGTGGCCAACCGTCATCCCCGCAACGACTCTCGTACTCAAAATCAATGGGTTCGGACAACATGGCCCTGCCTATCTCCTCGGGTTTCAGAAAGTCCTTGGAGTCCTCCTCTGCTCCATGGAACCGAACCAAGTTACCATTCCTTCGCCAAGATGTTGTCCTCAAAGAAAATACGGCCATTTTGAATCCACGAACTGATTAACGAACAGTTATTGATACTTCGGTAATTTAATCACTAATTATGTAAACTTCACAAAAGTTGGCAAAAAACGTCTGATTTTAAATGAATGGCTAATCCTTCGTTTTTATGTAACTAAACAGTCCAAAACTGGACCAGACCACATGTTCGACTTCGTTTGAAGAACGTTCGAAGAAGGATGAAATGAGAAGCTTTTTTTAAGTACAATCTCCTTGCAATTTGGGGCTGCTCCTGGCCCGCCCAGCGCCCTCTGAAGCTGTGGAGCTTGCCTGCACTTTACTCTGTTCGGGTTAGACTTTGGACTACACTTGGTACTTAGCTGCTATGCTAGCAATCATGGTCAATGGTCAACCTTAATTGACGTCTTAACTAACTAGTGTAAAGTTAAAGGAAGGTCAGAAATCGAGGTAATAAAATACTAAGAAAAATGCAACTGGCAACTGTGACATGGTGGATATATTTTGTTGAAGTCTGAAGTATTTTATTACGTTATAATTTACTACAGAATCAAAAATCAATCAAAATCATTGTTACACAATTTCCAAACCCAAAAGCTACAAAATATTATTGGAATCTGGTAAAAGAAGATGAGGAATTAAAACGAGAAACTACATTCTAAAAAATGTACAATTAACATTTTAAACATATTTTTTAAAAATTATTATGAATTATTTAGTTTAGTCGTCTCCTCTTAATTTGCTCTTTCTCCTCCTCTTCCAATTCCAGTGCTGCCTTAAGGCTCCCAAACTCCTTAGAAGCTTCTGCACTTTCCTCAATCATTTCCCTAAACTTCAGACTCTTCTCGATCTTCTTAGGCTGCTTGGTCTGAAACTCCCCCAGTCTCTTCCCCGCCTCCATTTTCAACTCCATCCAGACCTCTCCCTCCCTCTTTCTCGCCAAACAAAATAGTTCCACCAAGTAGTCCACTTGATAACATCTTAGTGGCAAGTTCCCAAAAAACTTATTCTCCAGTTCCTCTTCCTTGACCTTCTTCTCCACTTCCTTCATGGACCATCCCAGATACTCTGCCAGCATAAACATGGCCACGGCAACATCCCAAGTGTAATAGCAAAGAGCAACTGGCGATAGCATCAGAAGGTCATAAAATAACTCAACTTCCTCCTTTTTAATCCCCTTCACCCCATTCAGACTCCCAGGCAGTAACTTTCTAGTGTACGTTTCATTCTCAATGGAAAATAAATGATTTAAAAGTGAGCTGTATTCTGGTCCAAACTTTTTGGCCATTGCAACCAGCTCCCTCCAAGCCTTGCTCCTTTTCCTTTCCCAGTTTTCAATTGCACGGACGGTGAAAAAGCAATGCTTTCGTAATTCCTTCCACAACTGACCCTCCACGTTTCTGGCGAAGAAGAATGTCTGCAGAGCCGTTTCCACCATAAGCCGTTCCCTCCCGTTGTCAGTAAGCAGCACAAAAGCTGCCACTTCCTCCAGATTTTTAATGTTGTACTTATGACCAGCTTGGAGGAGTTCCAGCACCGATTCCTCACGAGATTTATAAATTCGATCGGCTCCTCCGTAATAGATAAAGTGAAGCATGGCTTCAATGGCGTCTTCTGACTCTGACAGTTTGATAGTCTGGGTTTGGGCTTCCTCCCAGTTTCCTTGGAGCATGTCGGCGAATACCTGACTGGCTTCTGCAAAATCATCATCAGAAATTAAAATTGATTCCAAATTTGGATTTAATTTCTAAAGTTTCTAGTTAAAATGCTAACCAGCTAGTTTCACTCGGTGACACTGGAACATTTTCGGATTCGTCTTGTTCTTCGGATTAAGGCTGACAACTTCCAAATCTGAGAAGACTCCTTGTTCCAGCATCTGCTTCTGCAACTTCCAGCCATCTCCTGGTCCACCGTACAAGCTTCTTAGCACATTTCTCACCCCATCATCCTCAAGGTCAGAAGTAATCCATGCCACCGTGGTTTTAAACATGTTATCATCGTCTGCCCTTCCAAAAATGTTCAGCAGCTCATTCTTGAAGGTCACTTTAGTTTTCCCCTCCCAAGACAAGTCCTCCTCATTCCAGGATAACACGCAGGGGTCCTCCATCCAAGGAAAATACTCTGTACTATTTCCCATGCTTTTGATTCGGATATTGACATTATGGGGACCGCAGAGACGAGCTAGTTGGACCAAACAGCCCTGTTCCCTCTGATGACGAGGGGCCTCCAAAGGAATATTGGACACCAGTTTCAGCTTCATTTTCAGCTGAACCAAGTGGTTATCATTCTTGGATTCTTCTGGTTGGACGGGGGCGTTACTGATGAGGATCATTCTGTACTGGTTCTTCCTGGAAAAATATTACGTCAATAAGTAAAATGCCTGCATGCCAACAATTCCAATCAAAATTCCGGAATTTCCGATAGAAACTTACCCCGCAATTGTCTCAACGTTGAGTCCAAGGCTGCGGGAATCCTGAGCTCGAGTTACCAATCCTTTCAAAGTGGTTCCAAATCGTGGCCAAACGCCATCGCCATAGGTACTGTGGTAGTAAAAATTCATCGGTTCGGAAACAATGGCCCTGCCAATTTCCTCGGGTTTCAAATACCCTCCCCCATTTCCTCCGACTCCTCCAAAAAAATGAACTATTTCATTATCTTTGCCTTCTCTTAATCGAAACTCGGGCATATTGTTTGAAAATTTTTAAACAAATTTCCTTTCAGCGATTCTAATGCTTCCGACCACAAAAGTGGGACGATTCTGGAACCCCAAAATGTCAACTTAATAACTGGGTCAACTATTCCAGACAAGGGAAATAAATAGCAAAGGATTCCAATAAACTTTAGGAACTTTACTTTATTCTCTTTTTTGGTATAACCTGGAGAGATTTTGGCTTTCTCTGTTTGATACCGTAAAGAGGACTAATGACCATTTAAAATTTTCATTCCCTTTTTATAGTACAAGTGGCTACTCCGGGTTCGAACTCGGAAAATTACAAAATGGCAACTAACAAAGAAACGTTTCATGACGAACTTTTCATGAAGCGATTAAAACGAACCATTTCCGGTTTCACAGAAAAACTACCATTTTTGCACACAAAGAAAGACAAAGGAAAATGCGAGCATTAGACAAAGTCCAACTTCTGGATTGAACCTGACCTTTTTACCGGAAGTAGCCATCACAAAAACCAAATGATGCATTGATGAGTTACAAATTTTCATAAAAAAGTTACCTAAAGTTTTGACAAGTTTTGACAAAAACTAACTTCTGGTTTAAGTTTTGACTGGACATGTTGAGCTGCCAGGACTTGACTTGTCCAGTACGAAAGGCTTGCTCAGGTTGGACTGCACTTGGCAAAGGTGAAGATATTCAACTGCTGGCAGTCATGATCAATGATCATTGTTTTAATGTAAAGTTTATTGAAAGTCGGAATTGGGGGTTAAGCTGCATAATTAACAGATAGTTATTTAATTTGTGGAAAGACGAAGGTCTTATTTGGGATTGGTTTTAAGTTTCTGGATAACTCAGTCAGAAGATGGCTTGCAAAATACCATTGTTCACCGTGAAAGATATCACCGAAGAGGAGGTGACCTTCGAGGCAGATGAGCGTGCACAGAAGTTTTTGAAACCTGAGGAGATTGGCCTGGCAGCTGTGTCAGAAGCCTTGGACTTTGATTACCAAGGCAACTGTACAGTTTGGCCAAGGTTTGGAAAGTCGGTGAAACGAGTGGCGAAACTGGTGGCTCAGGCTCAGGAACCTCATGGTCTGGGGCTTTCCCTAAAGGAACAATCTGAGTGAGTTAAAATAAATTAAAGTTTATAAGGTTTATTTGAATTTTTGTTTAATTCTCTAATTCGTTTCGTAATGTTTTCAGCAACGTAAGATCCAGGTAAACCTTGAGACTGACATAGTTCATAAAGTTTAGCAAGTTCCCATTCGCTTGAGTAAGTACTCACAAATAACCACTTTTTAGCAACCTTATCAAACACTTTTGAATTGTTTGGAATGAAATTTATTAATTCAGTTGTAATTCAGTTCAGTTCCAGCAAATATGTTATTCCTGTTTATGAAACCGGTAAAATGATTGTCTAGTTGATTGTATTCGTTACTGAAAATAATATTTGTATAACAAGTAGCAAAGTGGTACTTATATTGAAGCAGTACAGAGTTATTAAAATTATTTAGTAGATAAGGTTCTTCAAGCGTTAGAACTGCTTTCACTATGGCAACAAATATTGCAGTTGAAAACCGTACTAAACAATGCTGCTGTTCAGATTTCAGATTTTCTGGTTACATAAATTAAATTATACAAACGCTCGTGTGGTTCGTTTGCTGCTATTAACGAAGAACTAAATTTAAACATTGTAGATGCAAGGAATATGGTGTCATAAAACCAGCTAATTGGAAGTGAGGAATACATAGAGAAGAGTGTAATAAATTCCTTAAATTTGTGGAAAATAAGCCTTTTAAAAATTATCTTGGCTCCAAATATATTATACAAAGTACAACTCACAATTTACTGTCAGTAGTAAATTCGCTATGTAAAATATTGATTTGTGTCATTTGTGTATGTGTGTTCCTTAGAAAGGTGTATTTGGGCTAATTTAATAAATGAGGAGGTTTAACGAACAGCAAGCGTTTTTAAAAGTAATTGAATTTGCTGGCAAAACCAGACATTTTATTAAAAAGTTGTTTTTCCGGTGTGACATTCGGTAGACATAAGCATTTAAGTAATAAGTTTGCAAAGCACTTTTTAAAACTCATATCATTAATCATTTTAAAGCAATGTAGGTAAATATTAGCATAACTTAATTCATGTCTTATGCTCTAAAGTGCATGCTATATTTTGTATTTTGTAGTTCTAAAGCATTTAAAAAATCATTAAATTAAGTAAGCCTTTGGCAAAAAAACCAAATAGCTTGTCGTTTTAGTTTGTACCAAACTACACTGACTTTGCACTACTTACCAGTCTTTGAAATAAGAGTAGCGCAAATCAAAACAGGGGAATACAAATGTCAATCTTGACTGTTTAGAATTATTTATATATGTACCGAATTATCTTGTTGTCATCAAGTTATATTGTATGTACATTACTTATGTTTTTCTAATACCATAACGGATATGCGAATAAAGTTAAGAAAACCGTGCAACTGTAACAAGGGTGGATTTCTTTATTAAGTTATTATTACATTATTCATTCAGTATACAATTAACACTTTTTCAAAACTCACAAGCTAAAATATGTTACCAGAATCTACCGTTAATACATAACTATCATGAAAACAAAGCATTTTCAACAAAAATACATTACACCTTCCAAACATTTTCCGAACTTAATGAATTTAGTTGAGGCGTCTCCTTTTGTTAGAATCACCGCGCATCTGCTCTTCTTCCTTCTCCTGAAGTTCCAGTGCTGCTTTAAAGCTGGTAAAATCTTCAGCAACCTCAGCATTCCCCTGAATCATTTCCTTAAACTTCAGAGACGCCTCGATCTTTTTGGGGCTGCTTAGTCTGATATTCTTTCAATTTCTTCATCGCCTCCGTTTTCATCTCCAACCAGAACTCTCCTACCCTCTTTGTCGCCAAACAGTACAGTTCCACCAAATAATCCACTTGATAACACTTCAGAGGCGTGTTCTCTTTCTCTTTCATATCATACCTTACCCCCTTTTCAATCTTCTTCTCCACTTCCTTCACCGACTTACCCAGGTACTCCGCCAACATAAACAACCCCACGGCAGTATCACAAGTGACATAGATATTCCCCGACATCAGAAAGTCATAAAGTAACTCCACCTCTTCATTTTCTAACCCCTTTACCCCATCCAGACTTCCAGGCAATAACTTTCGAGTGTATTTTTTGTTCGTGCCAATGTTCTCAAAAACTGAGACAAATCCTGGCCCAAGCTTTTTAGCAATTTGAACCAACTTTCTCCAAGCCTTACTTTGCTTGCGAGTAGCTTCTTCACACAAAACAATTGTATTGTAGCATTTCTCCCGCAACTCGGTCCACAACTGTCCCTTGACATTTCTGGCAAAGCTAATTGTCTGCAGAGCCATTTCCACACTTGACTCCGAGGATTGTCTTCCATGAATGGTAAAGGCAGCCACGTCCACCAGATTCGGGATGTCGTACTTATGACCAGCTTGGAGGAGTTCCAAAACCAGGGTTTCACAAGGTTGGTAAATCCTATCAGTGCCTCCATAATAAATAAAATCGAGCATGGCTTCAATGACATCCTCCGACTCTGGCAACTTCATGGTACGATTTTGGGCTTCCCTCCAATTGCCTTGGAGCATGTCAGCAAATACCTGACTGGCTTCTGTAAAAAACAGCACAATTAATTAAATAATTGGATTACATTTATAAAAAACTAATTAAAAGTGCTTACCAGCCAACTTAACCCTATGGCACTTGAACAATCTCGGATTCGTCTCATTCTTCGGATTCCCACTGATAACCACCAAATCTGAAAAAGTTCCCTGTTCCAACAGTTGCTTTTGCATCTTCCAGTTATCCCCTGGGCCACTGTACAAGCGTTGCAGCACATTTTTCATCCCGTCAGCTTCGATCTTGGAAGTAATATAGGTCAGATAGATGTACAACGGGTTATCATCCCCTGTGCCACCAAACACTGCCAACTGCTCATTTACGAAGGTAAGTTGAACTTCCGTCTCCCAACTCAAGTCCTCTTCATTCCAGACTAAAATGCAGGGCTCCTCCATCCACGGAAATTGAGTGCTACTTCCCAAACACTTGATTCGTACGTTGACATTCTGAGGACCACAGAGACAAGCTAACTGCACCAAGCAACCTTGTTCCTTCTGTTGACGACTTGCCTCCAATGGAATATTGGACACCATTTTTAGTTTCATTGTCCGCTGAACCAAGTCATCATCTTGCTTGGATTCTTCCCGTTGGACAGGCTTATCATGCTGCAGATAATCACTCTGTACTGACTCTTTCCTACAAAAATGGAATAAATATGCTTTTAAAAATAAGAATCCATCAGACATTTTATTTAATTGACTTGTATTGGCACTTACCCGGAGTGCTCCTTGAGAGCAAGCCCAAGGCTTTGTGATTCCTGTGCTTGATTCACCAACCGTTCCAATGAGGCTCCAAAACGTGGCCAAACATCATAGCCACGTTGGCTCCTGTACTCAAAATCAATCGGTTCGGACAAAATGGCCCTGCCAATCTCGTCGGGTTTCAGAAAGTCCTTTGAGTCCTCCTCTCTTCCATGGAACCGAACCAAGTTACGATTCTTGCGACAGAATGGTCTCCTCCAGTAAAATATGGCCATTTTGTTCTCATGGAACCGAACCAAGTTAAGCATCTCCTTGCGCTAAATGTTGTCCTCAAGAGAAAAATGGCCGTGACAGCATGCTGAGAATCCACGCAACTGAGTAACGGAACAAGTTAGTAGAGTGCATACGGCCCATCAAATTGAGTAATACAATAAGTTATGTAAACTTCACAAAAGTTGTCAAAAAACGTCTGATTTTAAATGAATGGCTAATCCTTCGTTTTTATGTAATTAAACAGTCCAAAACTGGACCAGACCACATGTTCGACTTCGTTTGAAGAACGTTCGAAGAAGGATGAAATGAGAAGCTTTTTTTTGAAGTACAATCTCCTTGCAATTTGGGGCTGCTCCTGGACACCGCGCCGAGCAGCCTTGACTGAAGCTGTGGAGCTTGCCTGCACTTTACTCTGTTCGTCGAGGGTCGGTAAAACTTTGGTACAAACATGTTGGAGACGTATAGCATGCTATGCTGGGAATCATGGTCAATGGTCAACCTTAATTGACCACTTAACTAACTAGTGCAAAGTTGAAAGAAAGTCAGAATTCGAGGTAATAAAATACTAAGAAAAATGCAACTGGCAACTGTGACATGGTGGATATATTTTGTTGAAGTCTGAAGTATTTTATTACGTTATAATTTACTACAGATCAAAAATCAATCAAAATCATTGTTACACAATTTCCAAACCCAAAAGCTACAAAATATTATTGGAATCTGGTAAAAGAAGATGAGGAATTAAAACGAGAAACTACATTCTAAAAAATGTACAATTAACATTTTAAACATATTTTTTAAAAATTATTATGAATTATTTAGTTTAGTCGTCTCCTCTAGAATTGTTCTTTCTCCTCCTCTTCCAATTCCAGTGCTGCCTTAAGACTATCCAAACTCCTCAGAAGCGTCTGCACATTCCTCAATCATTTCCCTAAACTTCAGACTCTTCTCGATCTTCTTAGGCTGCTTGGTCTGAAACTCCCCCAGTCTCTTCCCCGCCTCCATTTTCAACTCCATCCAGACCTCTCCCTCCCTCTTTCTCGCCAAACAGAACAGTTCCACCAAGTAGTCCACTTGATAACATCTTAGTGGCAAGTTCCCAAAAAACTTATTCTCCAGTTGCTCTTCCTTGACCTTCTTCTCAACTTCCTTCATGGACCATCCCAGATACTCCGCCACCATAAACATGGCCACGGCAACATCCCAAGTGTAATAGCAAAGGGCAAATGGCGATAGTATCAGAAGGTCATAAAATAGCTCAACTTCCTCCTTTTTAATCCCCTTCACCCCATTCAGACTCCCAGGCAGTAACTTTCTAGTGTACGTTTCATTCTCAATGGAAAATAAATGCTTTAAAAGTGAACTATACTCTGGTCCAAACTTCTTGGCCATTGCAACCAGCTCCCTCCAAGCTTTGCTCCTTTGCCTTTCCCAGTTTTCACTTACGACTTCGTAAAAGCAATGCTTTCGTAACTCCTTCCACAACTGACCCTCCACGTTTCTGGCGAAGAAGAATGTCTGCAGAGCCGTTTCCACCATAAGCCGTTCCCTCCCGTTATCAGTAAGCAGGACAAAAGCTGCCACTTCCTCCAGGTTTTTTATGTTGTACTTGTGACCAGCTTGGAGGAGTTCCAGCACCGATTCCTCACGAGATTTATAAATTCGATCAGCTCCTCCGTAATAGACAAAGTGAAGCAGGGCTTCAATGGCGTCTTCTGACTCGGACAGTTTGATAGTACGATTTTGGGCTTCCTCCCAATTGCCTTGGAGCATGTCAGCGAATACTTGACTGGCTTCTGCAAACCCATCAAAAATTAAAATGGATTCAAATTTTTATCAAAATTTCTAAACTTTCTAATTAAAACGCTTACCAGCTAGCTTCACCCGGTGACACTGGAACGTTTTCGGGTTCTTCTCGTTCTTCGGATTAAGACTGGCAACCTGCAAATCTGAGAAGTTGCCTTGTTCCAGCATCTGCTTCTGCAATTTCCAGCCATCTCCTGGTCCACCGTACAAGCTTCTTAGCACATTTCTCACCCCATCATCCTCAAGGTCGGAAGTAATCCATGCCACTGTGGTTTCAGACATGTTATCATCATCTGCGCTTCCAAATATTTCCAGCAGCTTATTTTTGAAGGTCACTTTGGCTTTCCCCTCCCAAGACAAGTCCTCCTCATTCCAGGAAAGCACGCAGGAGTCCTCCATCCAAGGAAAATACTTTGTGCTATTTCCCATGCTTTTGATTTGGATATTGACATTCTGGGGACCGCAGAGACGAGCTAGTTGGACCAAACAGCCCTGTTCCCTCCGATGACGAGGAGCCTCTAGAGGAATATTGGACACCAGTTTCAGCTTCATTTTCCGCTGAATCAAGTGGTTGTCATCCTTGGATTCTTCGGGTTGGACGGGGGCCTCACTTATCAGGATCATTCTGTACTGGTTCTTCCTGGAAAATAATTAAATATGTTAATAAGTAAAATGCATGAATGTCAACAATTCCAATAAAAATTCCGGTAGAAAGTTAAAGAGGAAGCACTTGAAGAAATACGCAAAGTAATTGAAGCTTTAAATCTTAATTCAGACGGTTTGGCTAGCGATCAATTAGTTGAAAAATATAACGAAATAAGCGGTGCTCTAAAAACAAGGTTTAAAACTATTGCAAGAAAAAAAACTGAGTTTCAAGAAAGTTGCCATAATTGCGATGAACTTATAAATGCAGTTAGTAAACGGTATGCCAAAGCCTCTTTAACAAAAAGATACGAAATGTTAACCTGTATTCCTAAAACAATTAAAAAGACCAAGGCTAAATCATTGTTTGGGTGCACACATTACATGCTCCGAAAAGCTTTCAAACTTAGGGATAAACTGGGTCCATTTTCTGCTCCAACTGTAATTACAAACTACCATAAATTACCACCAGAAACTGTTAGGCTTGTAAAATGTTTCTACAAGCATCCAGATAACAGCCGCTCAATGCCCGGAATGAAAGATACACTTCTTGTAAAACTTGATGGAAAGGAAACAAAGGCAAGAGTTGGGAAATTCATGTTGCTTGCAACTATTTCGGAACTTTATAATGAATTCCTAAATGAGCATCCTGAAAATACTTTATCCCTGGCAGCATTTAGAAAGTTAAGACCACGTGAGTGTAAGCCCACTGGAAATCGTCTTTCTCATCGCACTTGTACCTGTATAATTCATGCTAATTTTGACTTTCATGTTAGAAGCTTTTAAAGACACAGTAAATTTCGACGAAGTACTTACAACCATTCCGTGTGACCAATCTAGGGAAAACTGTATGCTAGGAATTTGCTCGGAGTGTCCTAAAAAGGAAGGCGTGAAACACTTACTGCAAAAATTGGAAGGAAATGTTGTAAATTATAGTCAGTGGGTGCAAACAGATTGTAGTGAAATTGTGGATATTTCAGTTAGCCTTTCGGAATTTAAAAGCAAGTTTCAAGCAATGCTGCCAAAAGTTTTAGCACATGAATTTTTAGTAAGACAACAAATGGCATTTATAAAAACGTGGAGTGATAATATTGATCAACACCCAGACGAGATTTTAGTCACTGCCGACTTTGCTCAAAATTACAGTTTCATACACCAAGATGAAATCCAAAGTGCCCATTGGGGACATAGGCAAGCCACAGTGCATCCATTTCATATTCAATTTGGAAAAGTAGTAGATGGTGGCACGTACACGTTAAGAAGTCATGACATAGTTGTAATAAGCGATGATTTATTGCATAACACCGTAGCGTATCATACCTTTCAAACCAAGGTTATGCCCAAAATAATAGAACTTGCACCCGAAATGAAAAGAATTAGGTACATTTCCGATGGCTGCGCCGCACAGTATAAAAACTGGAAAAATATTTTGAACATGATGAATCATTTTACTGACTTCAAATGTGATGCTACTCTCGAATTCTTTCCCACCGCACACGGTAAGGGACCATGTGACAGAATGGCAGCAGTGGTTAAAAAACAAGTTCGTCAAGCCAGTCTCTATAGAAAACCTGGAACCCCCCGTTTAAAAACTCCTTACGACATGTACCGTTTTTGGATAGAACGAGATAAGGAAAACAAAGAAAAAGACAGGACATTTATTTACGTTGCCAAAGAAGAAATAAGACAAAATTATATCACAAAACTAAAGGCAAGATTTCAAAATGGTGCAACTATTCCAGGAACTAAAAGTTTTCACTCATTTCGTAAGGTTTCCGAAACAGAGTGCGAAGCAAGATATTACAGTTTGCAGCCTGACTCAACCACAATTAGTTTGCATTCAATGATACAGGAAAAAGACATGGTTGGTGAGTATGTCATTGCAAGTGTGGCAACAACCAAATGTGTTGGAATAGTTGTTGAGTGTGAAGGTTCAGAAATAACCATTAAATCTTATAAGCATAAGGTTGTTGGTAACAAAATTCAACTTTTCCAACCATACCACGCTGTGCAGCACAAAATATGCACGAACGACTTAATTAGTAAAATATCAGAACCAATACCGGCAACAAAATCTGCACGATATTTTGTGCTAAACGAGAATGATAATGAACTTGCTCTGGCATTATTGTAGTAGTATGTTTTTGAAAAGATTTGCACACTTACACAAAGACAAAATGTACGGCTATTTACATAATTATATATATACCCATAATAATTGTAAACTTACGAACATAATTGTTAATTAAACTAATGTTGGTAATAAATGTTTAATAAAGCAAATAACATTGTCATTTTAGAAAATCTTTACATCAATAGGAGTTTGCATAGGACAGCAGACTTCTACTTGCCATCAAATTATTTTACATAAAATAGCCGTATGTGAAATTTCAAGCGCCGTCGCTATTTTGCAAAAGTGCCAAATTCAACCGAATGCCATTTGTGCGTGCCTTAACCAACTTCAATGATTCATACACCAAATGAAAGCTCATACAATTTGCCAGGATCTTGTTTCTCAGATTTTGAAAAAAATATCTCCAAAGAAAGTTATGACCAATTAAGTAATTTTGTACGATTTTTTGACATCCGGCATATTTTGACTAAAATGTTCATTACTCATAAAATCCTCTGCCAATCTTCACCAAACTTTTCAGAAAGCTAGAATAGACCAATATGCATATAATGTAATGCTCAGTTTTTTGTAAGATTATGTTGTACCAAAGAATTAGTGTCATTTCCGGTGTTGTGCCGGAAGTGGTATTTGGGACTACATATTTTTGCAAATATCTCCGCAATACAATCAAATTTTGCAATGCGGTTTTTTTCGTTAAAACAAGCATTAAAAACTTCAGGATGGGCATCCCGGCGATTTGCGTTATTTTGATGCATGCAAAAATGGCAACAAAATAAACCGGAAGTAGCCTCGGAGTGAAGAAATTTTTTTATCATTTTTTCTCAATTAATAGTTGAAAGTGATATTATTATGCACAAATATGCAGTTTTATGTCTGCTATAATCATGCAAAGTTACAAGTTTCCAAGTTTTGTTAATTCTGAGAAAATCAATTTTTTCTCTATTTTGGGTGTCATACCACCGCATGACCCATTATTGTCATACACCAGCCAACCGGAAGCTGCAAACTTGTAAAATACGCTTTCTTAGTATTCTCTATTCAAATTTGTATAACTCTGCAAATTTTGGCGACATGCCCAAAAAATGTGAAAAACACCAAAACTTCTTCTCTCTGGTAAAAAGCTTGGTAAAAATGTTGGAGAATGTATATGCAAAACTGCTGGCAATCATGGTCAATGCTCAATCTTAATTGATGACTTACCTAACTAGTGTAAAGTTGAAAGAAGGTCAGAATTCGAGGTAACTATTAATTCTAAGAAGAAAGCAACTGGCAACTGTAAAAATGGAGGATTTATTTTTTAAGCACTTTATTATGTCATCATGCAATATTTAATCAACATTTTTCAAACCCAAAAACTACAAAAATGTTACTGGAATCGGAAAAGGTTTAGTATTCGGTGCCCCGAGTTTTGACACGAGAGTTATATCAATCGAAAGCCCTTGACCTGGGGAGTCGAATGACACCACTCTTGGGTGGCGCAAATGAGGGGTTCATCCCCCAGGGGTAATTTTTAAAGTGCCCCAAAAAGGCACTTTTACATGCAATCAAAGTGTCTCACAGTACCCCAGATGAGTGCGCGAGTGATTGAAACCTGATAAATCACAGTAAAGGGCGCGAGCCTCGGTACGCTCGTCCGCTAGCTGGGGGCTTTGCCCCCAGACCCCCTCAGTTCACGCTATCGCGCGAACCTCAATTCTAATCAAACATAAGTGAACGTGATGTAGCCAGGTCTATTGCTTCATCCACATTGGTTGACCACTAACATAAAATTTATGCAATGTATGTCTCGAGTCGTAACCTAACCTAAACAGACCTAACCTAACTAAATACTAAGGTTAGGGTCATCTGAGGGAAAAAGATACCTTCCCGGGTTTGTGTGGGGAAAAGTGAGACACGCTGAATGCATGTAAAAGTGCCTTTTTGGGGCAATTTAAAAATTACCCCTGGGGGATGAACCCCTCATCTGCGCCACCCACGAGTGGTGTCATTCGACTCCCCAGGTCAAGGGCTTTCGATTGATATAACTCTCGTCTCAAAACTCGTGGCACCGAATACTAAACCATAGCCCTGGAATCTGGTAAAAGTAGAGATAAGGAACTACATTGTAAAGGATGTACAATTTTTTAAAGACATTTTTGAAATATTATGAATCATACAAAATTCTAAAAAGTTAATAAGTTTAATCGTCTCCTCTTAATTCTTATCTGCTCTTTCTCATCCTCTTCCAATTCCAGTGCTGCCTTAAGACTATCAAACTCCTCAGAAGCGTCTGCACATTCCTCAATCATTTCCCTGAACTTCTGACTCCCCCTAATCTTCTTAGGCTGCTTGGTCTGATACTCTCCTAATTTCTTCGGGAGTTACTAAAGTGCACCCCTACGCACCCCCACCCCTACGCACCCCCACCCCTACCCCTAAATCCACCCCCACCCCTAAATCCACCCCGGATGCACCCCCACCCCTAAATCCACCCCCACCCCTAAATCCACCCCGGATGCACCCCCACCCCTAAATCCACCCCCACCCCTAAATCCACCCCCACCCCTAAGTCCACCCCCACCCCTAAATCCACCCCGAATGCACCCCCACCCCTAAATCCACCCCCACCTTTAAATCCACCCCCACCCCTAAATCCACCCCCACCCCTAAATCCACCCCCACCCCTAAATCCGCCCCCACCCCTAAATCCACCCCACCCCTAAATCCACCCCACCCCTAATTCCACCCCCACCCCTAAATCCAGCCCCACCCCCAAATCCACCCCCACCCCTAAATCCACCCCCACCCCTAAATCCACCCCCACCCCTAAATCCACCCCCACCCCTAAATCCACCCCCACCCCTAAATCCACCCCCACCCCTAAATCCACCCCCACCCCTAAATCCACCCCCACCCCTAAATCCACCCCCACCCCTAAATCCACACCCACCCCTAAATCCACCCCCACCCCTAAATCCGCCCCCACCCCTAAATCCACCCCACCCCTAAATCCACCCCGGATGCACCCCCACCCCTAAATCCACCCCCACCCCTAAATCCACCCCCACCCCTAAGTCCACCCCCACCCCTAAATCCACCCCGAATGCACCCCCACCCCTAAATCCACCCCCACCTTTAAATCCACCCCCACCTTTAAATCCACCCCCACCCCTAAATCCACCCCCACCCCTAAATCCACCCCACCCCTAAATCCACCCCACCCCTAAATCCACCCCCACCCCTAAGTCCACCCCCACCCCTAAATCCACCCCGAATGCACCCCCACCCCTAAATCCACCCCCACCCCTAAATCCACCCCCACCCCTAAGTCCACCCCCACCCCTAAATCCACCCCGAATGCACCCCCACCCCTAAATCCACCCCCACCCCTAAATCCACCCCCACCCCTAAATCCACCCCCACCCCTAAATCCACCCCCACCCCTAAATCCACCCCCACCCCTAAATCCACACCCACCCCTAAATCCACCCCCACCCCTAAATCCACCCCGGATGCACCCCCACCCCTAAATCCACCCCCACCCCTAAATCCACCCCCACCCCTAAGTCCACCCCCACCCCTAAATCCACCCCGAATGCACCCCCACCCCTAAATCCACCCCCACCCTAAATCCACCCCCACCCCTAAATCCACCCCCACCCCTAAGTCCACCCCCACCCCTAAATCCACCCCCACCCCTAAATCCACCCCACCCCTAAATCCACCCCCACCCCTAAATCCACCCCACCCCTAAATCCACCCCCACCCCTAAATCCACCCCCACCCCTAAATCCACCCCGGAAGCACCCCTACCCCTAAATCCACCCCGGATGCACCCCCACCCCTAAATCCACCCCGAATGCACCCCCACCCCTAAATCCACCCCGGATGCACCCCTACCCCAAAAATGCACTAAATGCACCCCCACCCCTGAAATGCAACCCTCATATCAAAAGCACATTACGTTATCAGTTATAATATAATAATAATAATAATGATTTATTTCTCTTCGCTCTTTTGAGGTCAAAGGACCTATAGAGCAACAAAATACATGAATAAATACTTTTGACATAGCATGGAGTTCCGTCCGTTTGACAAAATGACAATCGATTTTACATAATGATCTTACATAACATCTTATATTTTCTAATTAACAAATCTTAATTTGTCATCAAATTTACGAATTATATAATAGATAACCAGAACCTAAATCTCACAACTCATCACAAATATATTCATAAATATATAAATATATCAGTTACCAGCACACGAGATAGGTTAGGAAACGGGAAAAATAGTAATTTCTAGTTAGGTTTGGATGAGGTTAGTTAGGTTAGGTCTTTTAGGTTAGGTTTACAGCCAAAAACATTCAACCTTTACCAATCGCTAGCCCTAAACGAGAAACGCATGAAATGCAAACGTAAAGAATTGCGAATTTCGGTTGAGTTTACATAAGATTCATGGAACTGAATCGAGATTTTTAGTTGGGTTTTGACAATATCAGTCTTTGTCGTTGACCAGTCTGTCGATTAATTTATATATGTAAGGTCTATTTAAAGTGCCACTTTCGTGCTCTCCTTGCCTAGGACTAGCGGTCGGTATAGGCCGAATCTTTTTTGGTGTAAACGTGACCTAAAAAGACCTAACCTAACTAAACTTTATCCATAAACCCAAGTGAAAATTGCTATTCCTATAAAGGTTATAGTATAAGCTAACTGGTGTGCTGGTAATGCATCCGGGGTGGATTTAGGGGTGGGGGTGCATCCGGGGTGGATTTAGGGGTGGGGGTGGATTTAGGGGTTGGGGTGCATCCGGGTGTGGATTTAGGGGTGGGGGTGCATCCGGGGTGGATTTAGGGGTGGGGGTGCATTCGGGGTGGATTTAGGGGTGGGGGTGCATCCGGGGTGGATTTAGGGATGGGGGTGGATTTAGGGGTTGGGGTGCATCCGGGGTGGATTTAGGGGTGGGGGTGCATCCGGGGTGGATTTAGGGGTGGGGGTGCATTCGGGGTGGATTTAGGGGTGGGGGTGCATCCGGGGTGGATTTAGGGGTGGGGGTGGATTTAGGGGTTGGGGTGCATCCGGGGTGGATTTAGGGGTGGGGGTGCATCCGGGGTGGATTTAGGGGTGGGGGTGCATTCGGGGTGGATTTAGGGGTGGGGGTGGATTTAGGGGTGGGGGTGGATTTAGGGGTGGGGGTGGATTTAGGGGTGGGGTGGATTTAGGGGTGGGGGTGCATTCGGGGTGGATTTAGGGGTGGGGGTGCATCCGGGGTGGATTTAGGGGTGGGGGTGCATTCGGGGTGGATTTAGGGGTGGGGGTGCATCCGGGGTGGATTTAGGGATGGGGGTGGATTTAGGGGTGGGGGTGGATTTAGGGGTGGGGGTGGATTTAGGGGTGGGGGTGGACTTAGGGGTGGGGGTGGATTTAGGGGTGGGGGTGGATTTAGGGGTGGGGGTGGATTTAGGGGTGGGGGTGGACTTAGGGGTGGGGGTGGATTTAGGGGTGGGGGTGGACTTAGGGGTGGGGGTGGATTTAGGGGTGGGGGTGGACTTAGGGGTGGGGGTGGATTTAGGGGTGGGGGTGGACTTAGGGGTGGGGGTGGATTTAGGGGTGGGGGTGGATTTAGGGGTGGGGTGGATTTAGGGGTGGGGGTGGATTTAGGGGTAGGGGTGGGGGTGCGTAGGGGTGCACTTTAGTAACTCCCATTTCTTCACCGCCTCCATTTTCAACTCCATCCAGACCTCCCCCTCCCTCTTTCTCGCCAAACAGAATAATTCCACCAAGTAGTCCACTTGATAACACTCCAGTGGGAAGTGTGAAAAACGCTTGTTCTCCAGTTCCTCTTCCTTGACCTTCTTCTCAACTTCTTTAGCTGGCCTTCCCAGATACTCCGCCAGCATAAACATGGCCACGGCACCGTCCCAAGTGACATAGCACAGTGCCACCCACCCTGACATCAGAAGGTCATAAAATAGCTCAGCTTCTTCCTTCTTAATCCCCTCCACCCCATCCAGACTCCCAGGCAATAACTTTCTAGTGTACTTTTCAGTTTCATCATAGTCGGAAAGTAAATGCTTTAAAAGTGAGCTATACGCTGGTCCAAACTTCTTGGCGATTTGGACCAGCTTCCTCCAAGCCTTGCTCCCTTTCTTTTTCCATTTTTCATTGCGGCAGAGTGCATCAAAGCAATGCTCCCGTAAGTCCTTCCACAACTGACCCTCCACGTTTCTGGCAAAGGAGAATGTCTGCAGAGCCGTTTCCACACTTAGATAAGGCGAATTTATCATCCCAACAGCATCATTGTTAGCAAGCAGTACAAAGGCAGCCACATCCACTAAGTTTTCTATATTGTACTTATGACCAGCTTGGAGGAGTTCCAGGGCCAATTCCTCACCAGTTTTAAAAGCCCAATCGGTGCCACCATAATAGATAAAGTGGAGCAGGGCTTCAATGGCTTCCTCTGACTCTGGCAGTTTGATGGTACGACTTTGGGCTTCCTCCCAATTGCCTTGGAGCATGTCGGCGAATACCTGACTGGCTTCTGCAAAATCATCATCAAAAATTAAAATTGATTCCAATTAATTTCTACATCTTTCTAGTAAACCGCTTACCAGCTAGCTTCACTCGGTGACACTGGAACATCTTCGGATTCGTCTTGTTCTTCGGATTAAGACTGACAACCTTCAAATCTGAGAAGGTTCCTTCTTCCAGCATCTGCTTCTGCAATTTCCAGCCATCTCCTGGTCCACCGTACAAGCTTCTTAGCACATTTCTAACCCCGTCATCCGCCATTTTGGAAGTAATCCATGGCAGGGTTGTTGCCAACGTGTTTTCATCATCATCTGCACTTCCAAAAATGTCCAGCAGCTCATTTTTGAAGGTCACTTGGGTTTCTCCTTCCCAAGACAAGTTCTCCTCATTCCAGGATAACACGCAGTGGTCCTTTGTCCAAGGAAAATATTCTTTTGAGCTATTTCCCATTTCTTCAACTTGGATGTTGAGATTCTGTGGACCACAGAGACGAGCTAGTTGGACCAAACAGCCCTGTTCCCTTAGATGACGGGGTGCATCCAACGGAATATTGGACACCAGTTTCAGCTTCATTTTCAGTTGAACCAAATGGTTTTCATCCTTGGGTTCTTCCGGCTGGACGGGGGTGTTACTGATCAGGATAATTCTGTACTCGTTTTTGCTGAAAAATAATTAAATTAATATTAAGTTAATAAGTAAATGCAAGCATGCCAACAATTTCAATACAAATTCAGGAATATTCGGTAGCAACTTACCCCTGTATTTCCCTAACGCTGAGTGCAAGGCTACGGGAATCCTGTACTCGAGTTACCAATCCATTCAAAGTGGTTCCAAAGTGTGGCCTAACGCCGTCGCCCCAGATACTCTGGTTATCAAAATCCATCGGTGCGGAAACAATGGCCCTGCCAATTTCCTCGGCTTTCAAATACCCTTCCCCATTTCCTCCAACTCCTCCAGAAAACTGGACTATTGCATTGTGTTTGGCTTTTCTTAAACGAAACACAGCCATTTTGGAACCCCAAAATGTCAACTTACTGACTGGGTCAACTATTCCAAACGGTGGAAATAAAATATTAAAAGATTCCAAAGATATGCTTAAGGAACTTCAGCTTTATTATTTTCTCAAAAATAGACAAGTAGCGGTTACTTTGCTAAGTGTCTGAAGTCCGAAGACCGAATTTCTTCTCTTTTTTTATATAACCTTGAGAGATTTTGGCTTTCTCTGTTTGGTTTGATACCGTCAAGAGGACTAATGACCATTTACAATTTTCATTTCCTTTTTATAGTGCAAGTGGCTACTCCGGGTTCGAACTTGGAAAATTACAAAATTGCAAGAAACAAAGAAACGTTTCATGACGAACTTTTCATGAAGCGACAGAAACGAACCATTTCCGGTTTCATAGAAAAACTACCCTTTCCCACACAAAGAAAGACGGAAAGGAAAATGCGAACATTTGACAAAGTCCAATTTCTGGATTGAACCTGACCTTTTTACCGGAAGTAACCATCACAAAAACCAAATTATGCATTCAAGAATTACAAATTTTCATAAAAAAGTTACCTAACTTTTGACAAAAACTAACTTCTGGTTTTGACTGGACATGTTGAGCTTTCCAGGACTTGACTTGTCCAGTACGAAGATTTTGCTCAGGTTGGACTGCACTTGGCGAAGGCGAAGATATTCAGCTTCTGGCAATTATGGTCAATGATCAATTGATGAAATAATATATTTAATGCAGAGTTTAATGAAAGTCAGAATTGGGGGTTAAGCTGTATAATTAACAGAAAGTTATTTAATTTGTGAAGGGACGAAGGTCTTATTCGGGATTTGTTTCAAGTTTCTGCTGGATAACTCTTTTAGAAGATGGCTTGCAAAATACCGTTGTTCACCGTGACAGAAACCTCAGAAGAGGAGGTGACCTTCGAGGCAGATGAGGATGCAAAGAAGTTTTTGAAACCTGAGGAGATTGGTCTGGCAAGTGTGTCAGAAGCCTTGGACTTTGATTACGAGGGCAGATGTACAGTTTGGCCAAAGCTTGGAAAGTCGGTGAAACGACTGGTGGCTCAGGCTCAGGAACCTCAAGGTCTGGGGCTTGCCCTAAAGGAACAATCTGAGTGAGTGAAAATAAATTAAACTTATAATCCAATTTTTAATGATTTTTTTTATTCGTTTAATAATTATGTAATTTTCAGGAATGACCAGTACAGAATGATCATCTGCCGCATTGACGCCCAAGTGCAACCCGAAGAATTCAAGATGGACGATATAGATACCGACTTGATTCAGATGAAAGTGAAGATTAGGCTGGTGTCCAACATTCCGTTGGATAAATCTCGACAACAGAGGGAGCAGGGCTGTTTGGTCCAACTGGTTCGTCTTTGTGGACCTCAGAATGTCAACCTCCAAATGACAGGTATGGGAGGTCGCTCCGAATTTCCCTGGATGCATTCCCAGCCTTGTATTCTATCCTGGAATGAGAAGGATTTAAGTTGGGAGGCGAATACGACAGTGATTCTTGAGAGGGAGGATCTAAACTGGTTTGGAAAGGAAGGAAGCTCTTTTGAGGTCATTGTCGATGAGATAGAATCCAAGATGGAGGATGACGGAGTAAGAAATGTGCTAAGAAGCTTGTACGGTGGACAAGGAGATAGCTGGAGGATTCAGAAGCAGATTCTAGAGGAAGGAGCCTTCGCAGATTTTGTAGTTGTCAGTGATAACCCGAGAAACAAGGATGATCCGAGATTGTTCCAGTGCCACCGAGTGAAGCTATCTGGTAAGCTTTTTAATTATTTTGAAATGAATTGCACAAACTTTAATTGATGATGTTTTTGCAGAATCTAGCCAAGTATTCGCTGACATGCTCCAAGGCAATTGGGAGGAAGCCAAGACACGTACTATCAAGCTGCCAGAGTCAGAGGACGCCATTGAAGCCATGCTCCATTTTATCTACTATGGAGGCACTGACCGGATTTATAGAACGCGAGTGGACCTGGTTCTGGAACTCCTCCAAGCTGGTCATAAGTATAACCTGCAAAAGTTGGTGGAGGTGGCTTTCTTTGTCCTCCTAAGTGACGACGGGAAAGGTACGTGGCTCACTGTAGAAGCTGCCGTGCAAACATTCAGCTTTGCTAGACGCGTGGAGGGACACTTGTGGACCGAATTAAGGGAGCGGTGCCATCTTGCAATTTGGATGAGAACGGCAGGTGAACGGAAAAAGAGTAAGGCTTGGAGGAAGATGTGCAGAATTGCGAAGAAGCTTGGACCAGGATTTGGCTCACTTTTGGACCACTTCCATTTTGGGAAGAAATTCATGAGAAAGTATTTACCAGGAAGTTTGGCTGAGGTGAAAGGAGTGAAGAAGGAGCAAGCTGAGCTGATTTACGATTTCTTGATGTCGGAAACTGGCTGCATTGCTTGCGATAGTGCCGTTG
Source organism: Entomobrya proxima (assembly GCA_029691765.1). Lineage (NCBI taxonomy): Eukaryota > Metazoa > Arthropoda > Collembola > Entomobryomorpha > Entomobryidae > Entomobrya > Entomobrya proxima. The sequence continues at coordinate 48,301,195 of CM056168.1, read as the reverse complement.
GGCTGTTTATGCTAGCGGAGTTCTTGGGTAAACCGGTGAAGGAAGTTGACGATAAGGTGGAGTTAGGTGGATATCAGTTAAATATGAACTGGCCATTAAAGTTCTATCATGTGGATTATCTGGTGGACATGTTCTGCTTGGCTAGACAGAAGGAGGGCACTTTTTGGATGAAGTTGAAAATGGGGGCGGTGAGGAATCTGAAGAAGCTTGAAAATAAAAAGAAGGATAAGCTGGAGGCTTCGTTGAAGTTTAAGGAAATGGTGGAGGGAAAGGAGGATGTGGCTGAGGAGTATAGTAGCCTTAAAGCTGTAGTGGAATACGAAGGGGACCAGTTGTGCTCATGTCCGGATTGTCAGAATGCAAGCGGAGGTTCTTATTCAAGTTTGTATTGATGGTTGAAATTATTAAGTGTTAATTGTAATCTTGTATTTCTGCGTTCTCTCATTCTTTATCTTAATTCGGTTTTGTTATTTTGGTCTAAGTATTTAAATCCTGATTGGTTTCGTGTATTATTATATTATCATGTAATTGTAATACGATGTGGATTATGAAATTAGAAAAATAAATATTAAAAGTTATTTAAGAAATACAATTCTTAAGGCACTGCGCTTGACACCCAAAAAATCGGCATATCATTGCAATATTCCAATTATTTGGAAATTAATCCGTAGTAATATAAAAAGTGTTTATCTTGAAACCTAACTGGTATTTAAGGATTTCTAGATTTGGATTACAATTCTAAAAGTGTATTGGAAATGCGTGGGTTACCGGAAATTTATAGCTCTAAGCATATTGACATAGTATAAACCGTATTATTAGCATTTGGCGTTCGCTTACGTTTATGCTATAGTTTAAATTCTGAACCTTTGCTCTTGCTTCAATACGTCAATACAGGTTGTCAGTTGTCAAATATAAAACCTTCTACTGTCTTTACCACAAAACAACCTTATTTTTGGTTCTGGATGTTGGATTATAATTTTAATTTTAGGTATTTGAAATGTCAATTTCTTGTTCTCAAGAGCTCCTCCTGCTTTAACAAGACTTAACAACAAAGCGGAGTAAAAAATAAAAACGAGTCTACAATTTTTATATTTAGTTTTGAAATGTGAACTTATCCAAAATAGAGTCAGAGTTGACCATAGAACTTTAGAAGGTGCGCTCGTGTCAGCTAAAGATAAAGTTCGCATATTTACAAAACGAAAATAACAAAACCTAACATACGAGCTAACATCTATTGCCAATAGTTTTTCTAGCTTTATATTAATTAGGAAACATTCTAGAAATGTTGAAATCGCAATTTGTCATATTTACTCTACAGCATTTGTTAGTTTCTACGTATTTTACCCCATCGACAAGCTACGTTTTTGAAAATGTCGAATTTCTAAATAGTCTAGCGTCTTTTCAAGAAAAATACCAATTGTTTATTTACGAATTAGATATTACTCATAACCTTGTTAGTTCCATAAGAAGCAACAACCTAGTCCTTGTAATCTTAAATGCTCATGCTTATAGTAATCCTAGGTCTCGCATCAGTCTAATAAGTAAATACAATTTTAAGTTTATTCAACCATTTTACATGGTGATATCACCGTTTCATGCAACTGTATTTTCAAGAAATAGGCAAGCAAAAATATTAAATGTTTTTGAGAAATATCTTTATCGGCATACCACAGTTCTATTATTTACAACAGATAAGCAATTCAGCACTTTAAGGATGATTTCAAGTCATGATATCTATGCTTATTCATCGATAACATTAATTTTGAGTTTCCAGTCATCCCCAGAAAAAATTTTCTATTGGATTGCATGCACCAACTTCTGTACAGCACGCCAACAAACTGGAATATTTACAAAATTATTTGCACGAAAGTTGATGGATTCTGAAACATTCCACAAATCAATTTTCCGTTCATCTTTTAAAATGAAAGTAGATACATTGGTGAATTTCAAGAATAAAATGGATTTTGAATATTTTAAGAGATCCAAAAGTGGACTTGGTGTTTGTTCAGGACGGCTTACTATTTCAATATTTTACCGATGTAGCTCAGAAATTATGTCAACATTAGAAATCTCTGGAGCGCATAACATAACAATCAAACTTGTTCAATACGTGAATGGACCAATGCGAAACAGATACCGTGGCTCACAGTACATTCAAAATGGGGTTTTTGGGAATAAAGGTTTAGATGTGTTTGGTACGAAATTTTCAGGATATGATTCCAAGAGGTTAATATATTGTAAAAATTTTCAGCAAGTGAGCAAAGATTTAGAATACTGGGTTTGGATCGCATCATTTTCTCCTACAATATGGATTTTAGTTATGTTATCGTTAGTAATTCTTGCGTATATTGTGCCATATTCAGCTTCATCCCTTCCGTTTACAAAATCCTGCTTTCAGCTACTTGGCTCTGTGTTTGGAGGTTTTACGCCAAACTGCTTAACACGCGTAAAATTATTTATGTTGGCACAGGTATTTGGTCTGACTGTTTGCAATTTTTATGGTCAAGGGCTAACGAGCATTTTAACTGCACCAGATCCAATCAGAGGCTATAGTTCAACAAAGGAACTGCTTGCCCATGGCTATAAGATTTTGTGGTACCGAATGAACTCCGGTTTATCTGTATCACGTTATGCAGAATTTAAAACTGATTTAGAACACTTAGGGATTCAGATCGACAAAAAAGATCCATATAAAACGATTTATTTTCATACATTAAAGGGGTCTAAAACATGGGGTTTGGTATATTTTAAAAATGTCGCTCTGCTATATGATTCCCAAGATTCTACAGAATTTGCTCTAAGGATACAACAAAATATAACATACAACAGAGAAAACAAAACTTGTTTAACCGTTCCAGACAACTTTTTGTCAGTTGTCAAATTTTTGTATATTCACACTAAAAATAGACACTGGATACTTCAAACATATACTAGAATCAGGGAAAGTGGTTTAATGAAACAATGGAATCAGTGGCAAAAATTGGCAGAACGGACATTATACAAATTTGGACGTTGGGAAATGGATAAATTTACAATTACAATCACATTGCAAATGTTTTTAGTCATTATGATTTGTGTATCGGTTTTGTATTCAATTAGTTTCATAATTTTTCTATACGAAACTATTTCTTTTGAAAAATGTCTGTGGATTATAAAAACGGCATGGTGGTATTTGTCAGTTTGTTATGTTTATGTTTCGGGATTCATTAAAAGAATCTCGCGCATCATATCTCGTAGGATCATCTGACTCAGATCAAGAAGTTTAGAAAATCATGGTGCAGCGATCACAATAAGTACAGCTTTGTAAAATATTCTTGAAACGTGGTTGGTTTATATTAAATAATCTTTCACGAATCAGCACTATTCAAAAATGTGTAAATAAATCTTTCTAACACACAATGAATTTCACAAAAGGACGTCCCTCCGTATTGATTTTATTTCATTTTTATACACCCTTAATTTTCCACCCCAGTAAATGGCTAAATGACGTTAGCACATGGGCTAATCAAAGCCATGTGAGTTCTATATTGTACCGCGAACCCTGTTTAGCAAGTAAAGTTAAATTTGTAGTATGAGTTTGGGTTTATTTCTTTTTAATAATTTAGCTGTGAAGTTTCAATAGATTGATTAACGGTGATGTTCGTTAATCACCAAACTCGGTTCAAATTTGTTCAGTGTTGCATTAGGGCAGCTTTTTTGAAAACTTTTCAAGCACGATTTAGCATGCTATATTATGTTAAAAATGCTAAATTTCGGTACCAACGAATTCGCCGTTAATCAATCTATTAAACTTCGCAGCTAAATTTTAAAAAGAATAATACCCAAACTCAATTATATTTAACTTTTACTTGCCTAAACAGGTTCGCGGGCACTGAATGGCTTCGATCAAGCCCATGCACTCAACGTGCCCATTTACACTATAACAACGCTGATTAATCCCCTTAAACAAGGGCTTCAACTTCAACCATTTCCACGATAAGGATGCTATCAAAGTGACGTAGATACTAAAGCATATTGTAAAAATTGGCATTAATTATTCTATACAATGGACATACATTACATTTGTATTACAATGTAACTTACACAGATTGTCGTTGAACACAGAAAAAGATTTGTTTCTTAGCTTTCGGTTTTCTCAATTCTAATAATTCTAATTAAAAATTACCAAAATTAATTTCTTAAGAAATCAAAATCATAAATAATCCCTGCAAGTTTGGTACCGTTATTGTCAATTTAAATATCCATTTTGGAACCAGGTAATCTGTACTCAGGCAAATTCCAAGAAGTCCATTTTCAATCTATGTGTTATCGTTTTTTGCTATATTCATACAATAAATTGTGCTATCATCGCGTAGCTAAAACTAAAATGTGTACAATATAGTGTTTATCTTTACAAGTGATTGCTATGAAAACGTTTCAGGATATAACTTGGGAAACGAAGATTTTAACCAGGTATTGTAAACAATGGAGAAAATTTTTGATTTGAAGATCAAAATTTGTATTATGGTTATTAGTACAAAATTATTTAAACTGCAACCGAGAGATTTTTTGAAGATACGCCATTTGGTAGTGCAAGCTTTGGTAATTCTAGATTATTTTTTGAGCCATACTTATATTCAGGAGGTTCAAAATCTCAAGAACGGATCGACAATGGGGAGGATTCATGCCGCCTTCAACTCAGGACAGTACTGGACTGGATATAAGTAAGTTTGGACTTAATGTTCAATTGCACTAATTTAATTACTAATTCCATTAAATATAAGATTTATAAGTGGCAGGTCTTGCCAGACTTCCTCTTGGAACTACATGGTTGCCACAAAATAAGTCAAGACTATATTTTTAAGTTACGCATAAGTTGTTGAAACTATGAGGATTGGGTAACTCGGCGGTTTTGTTTGGAAGAAATAAAACTGTTACACAAAGGCGAATAAATAATTGGTGGTCCTAGCTCTTATCAGAGTTTGATTCAATAGAACAAATATAATCAAAGTCTCATAGGTATCAGACAGAGAATCTGGAGTTTAGCCACCGAAATTTATTTGAAAAAACCTAACATGGGTAGGAGATAGTTCTATTTGGCTTAATTTTTACTGACTGGCTGGGCTTGGGGTAAGCTTGATATTGCTTTTGGTAGAGGATATAAATATAAGTGGTATGTTACGTGGGTTAGGAGCATCATGCAATGGTGCTTCGATGGAAGAAGAACTTATCTTTGTTTTTCGAGAAATGCCAAAAAAACTGAACCACTACAAAAAAAACAGTTACCTGTTACCAGTTAGTCTTTTTTGATTTAAGGAATTTGTGGTTAGTATGCTATATTTAATAATAAATTTCGTTAGCGTTTTAAAAATTAAAAATTTGATTGGGATTCTAAAAATTGATAAAAATGAATGTTCTCGGTAAATAATTTGTTAATTTTTGTATACATTGTGACTGCATTACCAAAAATTCTATAACAACATTCTTATTTTGTACTAAATACAAATCGTGACATTCTTTTAATAGATCTTGTAAAATAGCAACATGTACATACACAGCCATGACTCTTTCGTATTAATCCCTAAAACAAATGTCAGAAAGGAATAATTTCACACAGAAAAATCATGAAAGCAATGAAACCAAAACTGATGTTGTTTTTTTTTTTTTTTTTTTTTCTTTTACACCAATCACAATGGATCAAAAACATGTGTAGATGTGAATTGTTATTTGTAGCTTTGTCTTTTTACTACTAATTGCCTTCACAAATGGACGGATCCTGAAGTCCAATTTTGGTTTACCGTATTCGTTTCTTATGCCAATACTCTGCCGTTTTTTCCAGTGTTTCAATTAATCCACTTTCCCTGGATTGCGGGTGGTATGTTTGAAGTAACCAGTGTCGAGTTTTAGTATGAATGTACAAAAACCTATGCAATGACAGAATTTTTCAGGGACAGTCAAACACGTTTTGTTTCCTCTGTGATACGTAATATTTTTTTGAATACTTAGAGCAACTGCTGCGCTCTGAGAGTCATAAGCTCAGCACTTTCTCTGTGCACAATAAACGCCTTATACCATTTGCATTTATGAATGGAAATAAACACAAATAATATAAAATTTTTGTCTGAACTCCAAAGTATCTTACAACATCGTGAAATCTGTTTGAAGATGATCCATCAGTTGTTATATTGATGACGCAAAATTTTATAGCCATCAGCAATGAAGATACGTTGGGTGAACTATATCCTATGAATTGGATATGCGCTGTAATTTTCTGTGTAGGAGAGTCACCTTGAATTTTTGCATTTTTTTAGTCCACAAATTGCATGTGATACTTTGTTTTTGTAGGTTATAGGGAGTTAAGTGTGGGGGGTTTTTTGGGAATTTGTATGATAATTGGCTGGTGATTTTATTTAAGGGGGGTTTAGGTTTGGGGGGTGAGTTTTTTGGGTATACTTTAATTTGATATCGTGGGGGGTTGTTGTGGGGGTGGCCGAGGTGTGCGAATCAGATGGTCTGGCACGTGAGATACCGTAGATCATTGCGTGGAGGTGGGAGTTTTTTTTCGATCTTAATGGCAGTTTATTTTGAAAGTTCAACGAGGTATAATTTTGTCATGAGCAGATATCAGAACCGTTTTATTGCCCACTCCACTTGGGCGTTTCGGGTGGCTTTTGGTGGAGTAGAAAAAATTTAGACAACAAGGCCGTTGAGCGTATCACTCCCCAATCTCTCGACCACGACTGGGCAAGCCCTAGCATGGAGACGGAGCACCGGTTTCCTTTACCCCCGGCCCGCCAGCATACTATAGTCCCTTGGTACTCAGCCAGGGCGCCTCCTAATCCCACAAGCCCCCACACTGATGAAATCCCCTTGTGCTCTCAACTACCCACCACACATCCAAATATTTGCCAACCCTTTCTACAGTAAGCCCAGTTTGAATGTAATTTGCACTAGGTTCTTGGTTTATCATTGGCTCTTGTAGGGTTACTTATAAGTAGTGTTGTTATTATTATGCGCTCTGGAGATTTCAAAAATAGACACCAAATTTCTGAGCTACAACGATTAAAAAATTGAAACATTAAGCCGTCCTGAAACAAACACAAGTCCACGTCTTGTGCTTAGTAAAATATTCTTAAATCCATTTGATTTTTGAAGTCCATACTTTGCATTTACTTTCATTCTGAAAGTTGAACGCGGAAATGGACTGGTGGAAACTTTTCAGGGTACACTAGTATTACTTGCACACAGCGATTCTGAAAAATATTCCAGTTTGTTGGCGTGCATATGCAAATTTGCTTGCATGCAACCAGTTGATTATTATGTTATCAGATATATGATGAAAGCTCAAAATTAGTTTTATCGCTGGATATACATTTACGCTTAATCGTATCTGTTGACTAAAGTTGCTTATCGGTCCGTAAATATAGTAACAGTGCTGGTATGCAGAAACCTTTTATTTTGTTATGTTTCTTCAAAACAGAAAATGCATTTCTGGCATTTATTCATACGGTGACAGTACCAAGGAAAAATGGTTGAATATACTTAAAATTATACTTGAATTTAAACCCTCGGAATTCAAAGCGGGCTTATTTAAATGATTACTACGATTAGGTTTTTGACTTGTTATTGATTGTACAAAAGTTTGGAGTAAGTCCAATCCGTAAATATATAAATTGGTTAATTGTCTTGAAACGATAGCTACGGTCGCTTAAAATTCAACATTTTCAAAAACAGTTATTTGATGATGCAAGCTTAAATAAGTAGATAACTAATAAACCATTAAAAATAACTACCGAGAAAATTGCCATAGAAAAACATTCTTGAAACTCACATTCAATGTGGCACATTGGAAAACAAACAACAAGCAAGATATGTTTCTAACATTTCCACCCCAAATCAATACTATTTTTAGGTCATCTTTTGTTTTTACCGTTCTTAGTGCATGTGAACTTGAAACAAACAAGTCTATATCTATTTTTGATAAACTTGTTGAAATAATTAACTCTCAGTAGTTGGGTAGTCTTTTAGCACGCGAATCGTCTAAAATTAATTATTCATCCAAGTACAACTCTTTATATCAGTAGTATAGCTGACAACTCCATATCTTACATCTTAAGTTGGCATGAGTGCATATGATGTTTTTTATTCCTATTCCGTTTTAATACCGACTTCCATTTCCAATTAAATCTGTATGGTCGATTTTATTGATTTTCATGAATTGTATTTTGATTTGGCTAACAGTGTATAAAATGCAGATAGAACTTTATAAGCATGAAGAATAATGTTTATAGTGAATTACATTTTAGTTTCGGCACAATGCACCCTTAATTGTAAGCTTGCTTTCAAAAAACAAAAACAACATAATTC